>DWMY01001581.1:0-14175 GCA_018249775.1 Heliconius hecalesia formosus | reverse complement strand
TAGTTGTGTTTTTATTTCAAACATTCAATTGAAGATTCTTATGGGAGGTACAAAAATGCGACCTAAAGTTTTAATAACTTTCTCATAAAAAATCTTCATTGCGCTGCAAGCATACATAATAGGTATACCCAAACACGAACATAATTCAGTATGTTAAGTAAATAATTCTGTGGTATAAGCGGGCGAAGCCGCGAGCGGGTCGCTAGTATATAATAAAAAAGAACATTGTGTTATACTTATTTAGAAAATCTATAAAAATTTGAACGTAGCGGGACTCGAACCCGCATCTCCTGGAAATCAACCAGGCGCTCTGACCATGTCTAAATTTTTATACGCTTGTTACAACTTATTTATGTTGTTAGCATCTCTGTAGAGGGATTTTTACAAATTTCCGCTACCCAAAGATAATTACTAAGAATATCGTCTGGCAAGAGAGAATGCTATTTATTAAATATTTTTACATTTTTGTTATATCTCCTTAAGTATTTATTAGGAAGACGTACAATTAACTATAATTTCAATCTAGGTGAAATGCTACAAGTTAGGCTATTATATTAATTTTGATAAGGATGAATACCAAATTATAGAAAATACAATAACAATAATCCGATAAATTAAAATTAAATATATTAAAATGGTTACTGTGGCTCAACCTTCAGAGATAAACATATATCATCGCAGACTTGTTTATTTTCAAGTTTTTTAGACAATATTCTTGTAGAACATTATTTTTATGTGTATTATAAAGTTGAACCAGTGCACGCTGTAACTGATATCCCAAACACCTTTAAATATATTATTTATTAAATAATGCCTTGGCTCGTGATGTGTCTAGTGGCTAGAACCGTTCATAGTTGTGATCGTGAAGAACCCAAAATCTTTTAGAGATTCAGAGGTAACAGTATTAAGAATTTTATATTATGCCATTAGAAGATACCTTCTAATAAGATATTTGCCATCAGAAGTTGTTCTTGTGTCAGTTATGTAGATAACTGGAAACTCGACAATATGACATTGTCATAACTCGAAGCTCGTCCGAAGATAAGCCAAGAGCGCGTCCTATCTTCCTCTCCACTATAACTAGTTATAATAAAAGGGAAGAAAGAGTACGGGCACCGCCCCGCCCCTACACCGTGAATTCCTACCAGACTGCGGCTGCAACAGTCATATTAAACTCTCCGGGACGTTTGTGTGTGATCTTTCTGAAGTTACTTGTTACGCTTGTTTATATTAAGATTGTATTAGAATAGTGATTCGCGATGTTGATTGATTTGTGAGATCAATATAAGTCCTTGGAACGAACGCACTATCGCTAGGCGGCTGATATATTAAATATACACACGGCACACACCTCACAGTCGTGTCTCGAACCGTAGGTGGACACTACTACATACACCAGAGTTCCAGGACATAAAATAGCATCACACATCTACTTACTAGTCTTATACCAAGTCGTAGAAGTGGTATACAATATATCAATGACGCGAGCGTACTACGAGACGGCATCAGCCACGACATAGTTAATGTCGCTATAACAGTTCGCATAAGCCCATCACGTCAGCCTCCGCGACGTCAAGCAACATTCAATATTATAATAATGTTCAAAGATAACTTTGATCCACAATATGTGTCGCTCCTACACATATTATAGTTTATAAGAAATTCGATCCTAAACGATCGTGCCGTTATAGGCTTCGAATTATTATATTATATGTATAATATACTTGGTACGAGTCTTTATGTGCATCATATTTATTAGTACCGTAGTACTTAAGAGTTCGACTCGACCGCTGCCTTCGAGCATCACCACTACGTATATAGACAGAATGACGGTCGCGACACTCGGGACGACAATACACGAACTCGTCTCGATTAATATGTTTTATAAAATATATAGTTTATATTATTCATAATTAACTATGTTATTAATGTATATTGACATGCATATTTTATTTTATTTATTTATTTATTTATTTTTAACTTATATCCGAGGTACATACTGTTACAACGCCATGTAAGCGTTCAGGAAGTCCGCTTTGGGCAACCTTTTCTTAAAACAGCGAAATTTCTTGTTCGTAGCGACGGTTGTAATCAACAGGTCATACAATAAATAGCTTATGAAATAGAAAAGCATTTTATTATATCAGAATAATTCGAAAAAAAATCGAATATTCGAAAAAAAATTAAGTAGCCTATGTTCATCCCAAGACCCTCAAGTATCTGAAATTTTATTCTATGTATATGAAATTTTATCACAATCGGAACAGCGATTTGTCCGTGATTGCGTCACAGATAGAGTTACTTTCGAATTTATAATATAAGTATGGATTCCACATAAGAATCGAATCCACGACCTCTGAGCTAGCAGTGACTATTCAACTAACAATCTTAAATATCATTATACACAAATAAAATTATCTAATATACATATATATATTGTAATGTAATTTGCCTTCTACACTGAATAATTTACTGTCACTATAAAGTAGAAACGGCTGTCAATACGTAAAAATGAAATGAACTACTCAGTTCCCTACTAGAGATATTGATGTTGATGTATTTATATGTATAATATCTCACATTTTGCTTATAGCTGTGAAGTAAATCGGACTATTAATATAATCAAAGTTAAGAACATTTATTTTAGCTTCAATTAAAGCTATATATAAATTTTAACCTATCAGATTAGTTTAATTACATCACAGGAGCACAAAGTGTGACTGTAAACGTGAATACTTAAATTTATATTTCCATTTCTTTGCTCTGGTGTCCAAGAAAAGCGCGGCGTTGAGTTCCGCCCCGGACCACCCTCAATCATTCGCCCTTGAGTATTCATTGTATCATAGAGATATTCATTGTACAATGAGACTCCATTTAGTTAGTAAACAATAAATAAAAAATATTAGATATTTCTATACTGCTGTTATGCAATTATAGCATATATAATCTCATTTTAGTTATCTTATTGCAATATTTCACATTCTTTCAAAGTACCAAGAAAGCATTTAAAATTAGATGTTACGGATCTAATGTTCACGGTTTATTGTAGTAACGCAAACGAGGCTCTAATATATAAAACTAATAAATCTTTTAGGAATGAGAATATGGAAATATAAGTATGAATAATAACTAAATAATATATTTTGATTTGAACAATATATGTATGTATATAAGAACCATTTCACAACGTCGGAGGGAACTAACACTACTCCGTTCTTCACTCTTCACTCTTCAAATCTTGATTCAATTTTTTTTTACAATTTTTGTTGTGTCAGAGTAAGATGATGAAATTAATTCATATCTCCGAGTGGGGAATAAACCTACAACCATCGCGAGATATCGAAAGTTTACAAAAGTCACATACTTTCTAATAACTGCGTCACATTGTTATATAAATATGACTATAATTTTAAAATTACAATCTTTATCAATAGAGAATCTAGTCTTTTTAAGCTACATCTAAAAACGAAGAGTGGAGTGTCTAAACACTACATTTCCTCTCCCTACCCTGCTGTATGCGGAACACAGCGTGAAGCTGATTTTATCTAAAAAAAAAGTAATTTTCAAACGTCAGCAAATACCTACGCACTAGTACGATTAATTGTATGTTATTTATTACTTATTTATCATAATAATGTAAAAGGACCAACTAGTACTTAACGGTTAGTATTTCCTATAAATCACTCCAAGTATTTCTGTCCATATGTTTTAACAAATCAACTTTATTTACATAACTTTGTGGGTGTGACTTACTTCTTATTGCCTTTACTAAATAGAGAAAATTGTACACTGTATCTCATATTTCAAATTCAAAATGAAATTTAAATAATTTTATTCAAAATAAGAAGTTACTTGCTTCATTTTTTGAAGGTCAAATAGTTTAATTTCTTAAAATCTATTTTAAACAAATACATATTTAATTATCTGTGACAATGATATCTTTGAAACAGACTGGAGCGAGCATTTCATTCCCAAGGCGTGTTATCATTTATAAAATCATTAATTTGGTAATAACCTTTAATACACAGACGTCTTTTCACATTTTTTTTAAATCGTGATATTGGAAATTCTCTGACGTTTTCTGGGATTCATATATAGTAGGATAGGCAAAGGAGACTTAGTGTTAAGACACTACGTTCCTCACTTTCCACATTTTTAGTGGAATTCAATGCCGCTCTTAACCAGAGCGCAGAAATAAAAATATTATATATAATAATTCATTTCTCCGAGTAGGGACCCACAAAAATAATAATTTACTAACAAAAAAGAATTATTTTTTTAATATTCTTCATTCATATAACTTTAAATGGTGTTCGTTTATAAACTATTTGAAACTTAGTAATTTAACAGAACGAAAAAGCTTATATGTAATAATTAATAGCTATGAATGTAAAAAAGGAATTTTATGCAGTAAATAGTTACTTTTATATTAATCGATTTTCATTTAAGAATATTATATATAATAGTGACTTATTTTAGAAAACATATAAAAACTTCGAATGGTATTTGAACCCGCGCCTCACCACCTTCCTTTCTTAAGTGTAGAATAACAGTTTAAAAAATGTAAAAAATATTTAAGATAATAATCATTCAATCATGCAATCCCTAGCGATACTAATTAAAATTAATAACATTAAACAACTGACTAGCCAAGAGACCTTTAAATTTCAAGCGAAACGAATCACCTAACAAAATCAACCGTAGATATTTACATACAAAAAACGAAAAAGAAAACTACAATTTTAAGATTTACAACTTTAATTTTTGCTATGAAAATTAGTAATATTAGGAACTAATATATCAATTAGATATAACTTTTGATAGATCACAATTCTCGTCGTCCGACAGTATGAAGGCGTATGTGTTTTTCAAAGCTGCCACCTCGTTTTGCATCGATCGAAATTTAATTCTGACGAGATTGAAGTTCTCTTGCAGACTGTTCACTTGTGTTTGTATTCTTTGACGAATCTGAAAGTTGGCATGTACATTTGAAATATTATTATTAATAATAAAAAATAAAAAAATGTGATGTTTTTAAAAAAAAAAAAGAAAATCAGCTTCACACTGTATCCCGCACACAGCAGGGTAGGCAGATGGAACCTAGTGTTAAGACACTCCGTTCTGTGCCACGACTGGTCTCAGTAAAAAATAAAAATATTATATAAAATGATATAGCTCGAAATTTGACATATTATCATAGTAAGGTATATTTAACGTATAAGAACCAAATTGTGTATTATAAGTTAGAAGGAAATGTCAAACGCTATAAGGAAATATATTACATTTTTTATAATATTAATATATTTAGACTTATAATAAATTATTTTTAACCTTTTATTACGAAATCCTAAATCAATTTATATTTAAGTGTTCATCAGATTAATTTTAAATACTTTTTGGGGATTTTCAATAGAAAAAACGAGGAGGAGGAAATGATAAAGGCGAAGGAATTGGTTTCGTATTTTAAAAATTAAATTACTATGGGTATTCTCAATTAATTATAATATAAATCAGTTACAGAAAAAATTGGTTGAACCCATCAATAAGTAAAGGATATATTTAGTATTAAAAATTATATCAAATATAAAGAAAAAGCTATGTTATCTATTATTTTATAATATTTATTTAATAAAGTATAAAACCTAATTATAGATTTTTTTTTCTAGTTTCCAATTTATTTAAATTTCTATAACACTTTTAATCCTAAATTGTTATATCACATTAATGTTCATATTATATCAAGAAGTGGCTTTAATTTATAATATATATTTAACGTATTTTCTAAAAAAAAAAATATAGCTCACATCGTCCCGTTCCTTCTGACAAGCCCTGCATTGAGCTCGACTCTGTATTAATTGCCTTTCCAACTCTGATATTTGCGTCTGCATGTAACGTCGCATAGAGTCGCATCTCTCTTTACTCCTAGCGAGAGATCTGGCACTTTCAGTTTTTACATCCTCCAAGTCGTTTAATATTTGAGAGAATTCCATTGATTTCTCTTTGTACCTACCCTCTTCTTGTGAAAGTTTTTCTTCTAATCGCAGTATTGAATACCTGTTATTTTTTTAACAATATTATGTATTTTTTTTATTTAATCATATATAGTGTTAGGCAAGAGAGAAGTGTATCTATTGCTTAGACACTCTGCTCCCAATAAAGATAATTCCGTTACTCACTTTTTGCCGAAATTCCTGCACGTTGCGTGTTGTGTCACTTAACTCCACGCCACGCTTTGCTACGTTACGAGAGCGAAAAATGAAAATATCAAATAAATAATAAAATAATAAAAAATATCAAATATTACCATAAAATATTGAGGCCAGTCGTAGCGCAGGGTCACAAAGTGTTACTGTAAAATCGCCTAGTTGTGGGTTCGATCCCCACTCGAGGAAAAGAAATATTTACTTGCATTTATATTTTCGTTTCTTCGCTCTGGTGTCGAGGCAAAGAGCGATTGAGTTCCGCCACTCAACACGCAATGCCTCCAGAACTCGGCGAATAGTGGGGAACGATATGTCTTAGCACTAGGTTCCCTTTGCCTACCCTGCTGTGTGCGGGATACAGCGTGAAGCTGATTTAATTTGATTTATTTTTTTAAATATTACCCATATCCTCGAATGGAATCGCTCGCTGGGGGCTCTACATATTTCGTATGCTTAATACATATTTTTCTTACTTATATTCGTCTACATTCCTTAACAAGTCATCCACTTCCCTCAGCTTTTGCTCTAACTCAATCTTAAGTGCCTTGTTATCTTCAATCAATTTAGATTTATCACATTTCTCCATGCTTAAGTTATTTACAGCGATCACTAGCTAATATATTATTAAAATTTTAATATTCAAAATAAAAAAATATAAATTTATAGTTAAATTAAATTAATATTTAAAGTTCAAAGTGGTATGTGATTAAAACTTTGGATCCCTTTATTAAAAAAATATTTGAATTGGGAAATATAACATTTTTCATACTTAAGTGTATGTGGTAACCTGAAAAGCCTTTTTTTTAAATTAATTGATAATATATTAGCAGTACAGGCTAAGAGCTAATGCTAGTACACTCTGTTCCTCACTTTCCGCCATATTTTCGAGACTCGAGACATTACATTATTGAGTTTTATTCTCTTAAAAATAAATGAAATTAAAGTACTTCATTCTTCCGAATCGAAAATGAACTTACAACCATTGCGTGTATAATAAAACCTTATTCCGCATATAGAAAAGTAGACAGAACCTAGTGCTAAGACACTCTGTTCTCATTAGGAAACATCCGGTCTTCACTTTCCGACAAATTCTGCCTGTGAAACCTCAATACCGCGCTTTGACCCGACAAAAAGCCGAAAAAATGAAAATATTAAATTTCATCTCCTCGAGTAGGAATCGAACCCACAACTTGCTGCGTATAGTCACACGTTTGTGCCACGAATGGCCTCAAATGCTAGTCGTGGCTGCCTACTTTAAATACATAAATATTATAATACTTTAAACCTTTTCTTTGACACACTGCAGCTCGTTCGACAGTTGATCCGAACTGCTCTCGGCCAATTTCTGCAACTGCTTCGCTTCTTGAAGTTGAATTTGGGCACCTTTCAGTAAATCCGGCAAAGGTGCTAGCTCTTGTAATTTCTCTTGGAATTGCATCTGACGAGAAATAAGACAAAGTAAATTAAGTACTTATTTTTCTTTACTAAGTGTGGAATAATATTTAAAAAATATATAAAAAAAATAGTAAACTAAGTCAGTTAAAGTTATGTAAGCAGGACAATATTATAGTCATTTTTGTTAAAAAAAATCGTCACTTGAATTTTTCGTTTGGGTCTTTTTAAAAAATTTGCGTCGACTTTCGTCACATATAAGATTCACACTTTCCGCTAAACTCTGGAGGCATTGCGTGTTGAGTTGCGGATCTCAACACCGCGCTTTGCGTAAACACCAGAGAGAAGATGCTTACAGTTACTCACTTGTGAACATTAATTTCCTTTATCTTCCTTCGTATATAAGGGATTATAATTCCTTATATACGAAGGAAGCGTTTTAAATTATGAAAAATATTATAATATTTAACTATAAGGTAAACGATAAAAGAAAAAAAATATAAGATAAACCATAGATCATTCTTGTTAAGTATATTTAAAAGCAATTTGTTTTTGTTGCCAAAATATTTTTTTCGCTAAATTATAATTTTAAATCTTATAGCCATTTAAAGATGCCAAAATATTGTTTTTATATACATAACTGTACTGTAATAAGTGTTTATAAATAAATACTTCTTACTTCTACTTAGTAGTCACTTGAAATTTTATGTAGACTTTAAGAGGTAAAATGGAAGTAAAATTTTTCCATTTCCATAAGAATTTCAAGAAATCTTAGTAAAGGAGTGTAGTGCTTCCCTACAATCCTTAAGCTATTGCCTTACAAAGAGTCGAGCAGATTCGTCTGTACTTTGTGTGTCAATTGTACTAATATTATAAATATGTAAGTTAAAGTTAAGTATTTGTTTCACTTTCGTGCAAAAACTACTGAATGCATTTTGATAAAACTCTACAGAAATATGGCTTACACATTAGAATAGCCCATAGGCTATAATTTATGGAAACATTTTGTTTAATTTTGATATAATATAACCAACCATAACTGGCTGCTAGTCACTAAAGAAAGGAAGAGACTTATACGTTGTATAGATTTCAGTGTTTTTTTATTATCTTCTAGATAAAGAAACAAAAGATTAAGTATATTTAATTGAAATACACAATTATTGTTCGATTTCAATATTCATTTTGTATATTAAAATAACTAATAGATATATTGAGGCCAGTCGTGGCACAGGAGCACAAAGTGGGACTGTAAAATCGACTGGTTGTGGGTTCGATTTTCGACTCGAGGAAGTTAAATATTTATTGACATTTATATTTCATTTAGGTGAAGCATGGCGTTGAGTTCCGCCACTCAACACGCAATACCTCCAAATCTCGGCGAAAAATGGGAAACGGAGTGTCATAACACTGGGTTCCTTCTGCCTATCCCGCTGTGTGCAGGATACAGCGTGATTTAATAGATGTATAAAAAACAAGTCAAGACTTCATACTTATACTGTATACAAAAAGAAATGGAAGAATACCACCTGTTTTATTTAATGAAATAAGAAAAAGAAAAGATCTTACCTTATAATATTATTTCTTTATACCGAATTCTAGAAATCTCAATCTCAATTTTATATTAATTGAGCACAGTGTTGTGCAAAAAACGTTATCTAATTAAATAAATAATTGTATTTCCCGGATAACATAAAATTATATTTGAAAATTAGCCCGTAGATGCGATTGAGAACAAAGAAATGCATCGAAGCGTAACATCTGCATTAGATTGCATCTCGCGACTTTTGTGGGTAGAAAGTACTTAGTATTACATCACATCGTTTCCCGTTTCATCTCCGTGGTGGAACTCAACGCTGTTGTTTTCCGATGTTAGGGATCTATTTGGTCGGTAGCGGTGTAGGGGCACAAGCGTGAGCCTCGTGGGCAATGAAATAGTTAATATTTGCATTTTGATTTCCGCTACTCAGATTGCAATGCGAACGAAAGATTCTTAAAGATTTTAGGTTCCAGGTTCCCTCTGCCTATCCTGCTCTGAGCGGAATACAGCGTGAAGCTAAAAAAATGTATTTATCAAGTCATCCACTACCATCTCGCCTGCACTCAGACGTCGTTCTAATGTGGCACATTAGATGGTAGTGGGTGAAATCCCCATTTCTCACGATCGAAGAAATTATTTCCATCGCACCACAATTACATCCGCTTCCAAAAATCAATTTCTAGAATTCGGATGAAAATCGCAATACGGAGTGTCTGATCACTAGGTGTCCCGTTGCTACGTGAAGCCGAAATAAGCACGAAGCTAAAGGTATCAGTGGCGACATTGAGGGAAAGTAACGAACCTTCATAGTTTGTATTTCCATTTGGATTTGATCTGACACTTGTTTGTTGTCGAACTCCATTACATCTACTTGTCGTTTAAGTTCTTCAGCTTGTTGCTGCGCTTGTAGGTACTAAAGTTAAAACATGTGACGTAATTTAGTCTAATGATAACAAGAACTTTGATTTTCGATATTATTACACATTTTGAGGCTGTCGTGGCCGTGGTCAAAAAAAAAGAAAACATAAAAATATATATATATTATAGATGTATGAAATAAAATTAATAAAATTTCGATATAGTGCCACGCAAGAAAAATAATTAATTTAAATTAATATTAAGTAACTAAACCCAACCTTCAACCGATAATCTTGAGCTTCATCAGATTTTTCATTGAGTGACATTTTTAACTCTTCAATCTCCTCTTTCATCTCTCTCAGTTCCTTTTTCAAAGCGGTGACCTCCTCGGTGGGTTTACGTAATTCCTAACGTTACGTAAATTTTCATTGTGATAATAATCAAAAATTCAAATTCAAATCCAAAAAAAGTAAAAAAAATAAATTATTATTATTTTAAAGTCCATCCAAATTCCATTCCATAGTCCTAGCTTAGATTTCCACATTTTCCATAGTTCCTACGCATTGACCGGCGACCATCTCTGGGCAATTACCTGTGGTTACCCAAAGATGGATCCCGGTTGATGCATCACAGTAAAACATTTGTATATTCTCTAAGGGGCCTCTACGTGTTGGACCTGTGTCCCCACGCAAGCCTTCCAAAGGACCGGGTTCTTTTGAAGCCGTGAATTATGAAAGAGAAACATAATAATAATAATAGTCCTAGTTTAGATTTCCACATTTTCCATAGTTCCTACGCATTAACCGGCGACCATCTCTGGGCAATTACCTGTGGTTGCCCACAGATGGATCCCGGCTGATGCGTCACAGTAAAACATTTGTATATTCTCTAAGGGGCCTCTACGTGTTGGACCTGTGTCCCCACGCAAGCCTTCCAAAGGACCGGGTTCTTTTGAACCCGTGAATATGAAAGAGAAATATAATAATAATAATACCACGTTTTGAGTGAGACTTAAATGGAAAAACTATGGTAAGTTACTGTTAATTATGCCCTTTTTAAGACATTAGATACAATAATACAAAAAAAAATCTAGTTAACTATCTAAAAAAAGTATAAATGTGAAACAATAAATTAATTTGTTGATTACTCCATGTGCTATGCTTTAATTCGCTTTAATAATTCAACAGAATTACATTTACCAGTATACCTACGGAACTGAACGCCGCATTTTGTCTTGCCAAACCGCAGTAATAAAAATAATTAATTCGTTTGAGTGGCCGTTTGAATCAAGCCAACAACGTCTTTACAGTCTGTCACTGTCTCACTGCACCACTTGTGATATTGCTCTATCTTTTTTCTTTAACTTAACGATACTATCCTGCACGTAGCAGGGTAGACTGAGGGAACTTGGGAACCAAGCCAGTGCCAAGACACTCCATTCCCATTAAAACACTTCCGTTATGAAAATGTTTAATACTTTATTCCCCCGAGTGGGAATCGAACTCACAACCGTCGTATTTACAATCACAACACCGGGCCACAACCGCCTTAAATATTACAATAAGTCCTTTAACTGCGACGTACTCTGACTTCAGGTATCTCCTCACGACATATACTATTGAGCTTCAGTTCCAGACCTTTCAGCTTTTTTTCATATTTCTCTTTTTGGAACCGTTCCTCGTCGGCCAAGTTTTTCGCTCGAATCAATTCTTCTCGCAGTTGTGATACCTTTTGCAGATATTTATATAATTTAGTAAGTTAAGATATAAACCAGGCCAGGCCAGTAGTGGCGCAGGGGCACAAAGTGTACCTGTAAATCGACTGGTTGTGGGTTCGACCTCCACTCGAGGAGATGAAATATTTATTTATATACTTTGGTGTCGAGGGGAAAGCGCGACGTTGAGTTCCGCCACTCAACACGCAATGCCTCTAGAAATTGGCGGAGAGTGGGGAACGGAGTGTCTTAACACTAGGTTCCCTCTGCCTACCCTGCTGTGTGCGGGATAGAGCGTGAAGCTGAAAAAAAAGTTATAAATAAGTAAGTTATGTAAGTAAGTTGCGCAAACACGCAATACTATACTGCCAATCTTCAAAGTAACGAACACGAACACAAGGCATTTTTTTTACATGAAGAATGAACATCAATTGTTCTTGTTTGATCAATTTCCTAGAAAATTTTCCTAACTTTTCAGCACACTTCGAAACATTCTTGCATGTGTTATATAAGCAGACCGGAAATTAAAAACATATCAGATTTAAATCCATAATTACCATTCACCGACGTCAATACTACACTATTAAAATACAATACCATTTTTTTTCAGTTTCACGCTGTAGAGTAGGCAGGGGGAGCCTAATGTTAAAACATTTCACTCCCCACTTTCCGCCGAATTGCTTTTCGAAGTGTATTTTATTATTTTTTCAATTAATTCATATATTATCTTTTATATTTCTTTTAAATAATGTATACCCAGATATAAAAAAAATCTTAAGATAAAATTTAATCAAAATCAAATCAAATCAGCTTCACGCTGTATCTCGCACACAGCAGGGTTGGCAGAGGGAAAGGGGGAACCTAGTGTTAAGTACACACCGTTCCCCACTTTCCGCCGATATTAATAAATATATATTAAGATGTATACCTAAAATGTTTATAATACCTGCGGGTTTCTAACACAATCTGTTTCATTTTGTTTTAATGAATCTGTATTTATTGCGAAATCCTCCTGCGCTTCTTGAGATTCCTGCAAAAAAATAAACCTATATACGAGTATATATTATATTTAGCATATTTTTAATATTTACTATTATCATTTCATGAAGTACTGAAACTTTTCTATTTAAAAGAATATTTGTTTATATGTATACTAATTGTAGAATCACTACAGTGTCTTAAGTAATAGGATAGATATATATACATATTTTTTAATTTCTGGGTTCGTTTTTTTCTTAGTGTCTAGATCATTAAAACTGACTGAAAACACAAACATGAGGCTAGTGTTAAGACTCCCCGCTCTCCACTTTCCGCCGAACACCGAAGGCATTGCGTGTTGAGTGGCAGAACTCTACGCAGCATTTTTTTAAATATTTTTTATGATATTTATTATTTATAGATCTTTTAAGTTTTACCAAAATTCTTACAATGCCGTCTGCAGTTTTACGACTTAGAAAGAACCTTTCCTGTCTGATAGCGGCCAGCTCCATTTGTATTTTCTTCACCTCGTCCTCCATAACACCCACTTGTTCTTGCTTAAATAAACAAATATATTTATTTTTTTGGTTTTCTTTTAAATAAATACCGTATCTTAGGGCAAGACGACTGGGCCCAAGTAATGGTTACGGGTTCGATTAACACTTGGGTGAATAATTATACGATCCACGATGCAGAAAGCAATGTTGAAAAGTAAAAAAGTCATAAATATGCTAATTACCAATACAGAAGGCTCGCCATCGGCCTTAATATCTTTAACTGGTTCAAATTTGTGAAATGGAAAATACTCTGGATGAGGCATGAAACTTGATATTTAAAAAATCCTGCAAAATAAAAATGTTTATTTTTTCATAAACAACGATAAAACGTTTCGCAATTACAAATGTAATATAAAATATAAAATCAAAGTAAATCAATTTATATTAAACAAAATGTCATTGGATGACACTTTTTTTCTTTTAATTTAAACGACTATAGAGAATCTCTATACGCATTATAAAAATAAGCTTCAATTATAAAAGCTCAGAAGTGTTTACCTAACTTAAGATTTAAGGGAAATTATGTAAAAAGATAATAAATATAAAAATGTTAAACATCAAATAATTTAAATCAATAAACTAATGAAAAATATTTCGTCATTATGCCTTGTTATTTTATAAGGCAAAGATGACTTGGTACAATATTTCTAAGTTACTTATATGTGTGTCGCCATCTAGCGTAGAGTGGCTGAACTAAGTAGTTACTGCTATTACATTTTATAATTGTTTGGCAACATATCAACAGGTGATGCATTCATTCAAACTTTTGACTGTTGCTTTAAATAAATAGATAGATAGATAGATAGATAAAAAACTTTATTGCACACAAAGCTGTTACAGATAAAAATAGAGAACAAACTTAAAATAATTCCAGAGCGTGCAAAGGCGGTCTTATTGCTGATAGCAATCTCTTACAGACAACCTTTGAAGAAAGTA
>DWMY01001580.1:0-14176 GCA_018249775.1 Heliconius hecalesia formosus | reverse complement strand
ATCTCACTCGGGGGAATGCTTATATTTGCTATATAGAGTTAACATTGCTCAATTTAGATATAGAGGCCATCGTGGCGCAGCGGCATACGTCTTACTACAATGCGACGGTTGTGGGTCCCCATTCAGGGAATTATTTTGATTTCTTACAATTTGGCAGACAAAGTTGAGTTCCGTCACTTAATAGGCAATATTCTGAAAGAAATATGGAGTGGCTTAATACTCCCTATACCTCCCCTGAAATATAGTGTACGGTATACAGCGATATTGAAGCTAACACTGCATGTATTGTAAACTAAAATACTTAAAATAATTATTTCAGCCTTTATAAAAAAATTTTGCAAACGATGACTTTTCTATATATTATCAATAAAAAAAATAGATAAAGCTGATTTAATTACATCTGTTGCGATCTTTCTAAAAAACGTGCAATAATGTTGTTATTGCACCAAATTATATCCAAATATATTTGGATATATTTTTTATCTGCTTCATGTTGTATCCCGTACACAAATATATAGGGAAAGGGAACCAAATGTTAAGATACTTTCCGCCAAATCCTAGAGATTTTGTGTGTGAGTGGTGGAAATCAACGCGTTGCTTTGCATCGACACTATAGCGAAGAAATGAAAATATAAATTTAAATATTTCATTTTCTCGAGAGAGGTTCGAACCCACGACCGCTCGCGTTTACAGTCACACATTTGTGCCCCTGCGCCACGACTGACCTAAATTATATACGTTTTATAGCTTTACGCTGTATCCCACACATAGTACGGTAGGCAGAGAAAACTATCATTACCAAAGCGAGGAAATAAAATTTTAAATACTTCATTCCTTGAGTGCGAATCAAATCCACAACCATCGCGTTTATAGTCGCATGACTGCGCCCCTGTGCCTTGATTGGTATCTAATTTAATTTTTATATTTATGTAATCTGGATAGTACATTTCGCCATCTTATTAATAAGAAATATATTCTTCTGAACAACGCATTGGTTAACTTTAATTTTTATTATGTTTATATGTATGTCTATAGTTATTAATATTTAACTAGTCGTCGTCGTCGTTGTCGTTTATTTGCGTGGTCTTTTAAACTTTAAACGGTAAATATATATTTTTTCGTTTTACTGAGAATTTTAATACTTGCCTACAATATCTAATTTTCAAACCTCTACTTTCTGAGTCCAACAGTTTCGTCTATTCGTCATATCTATGTATATATAACCTATGGATTCGCTTTTATTATGAACGAAATCACAATCTCGAACGTTCTTAACTTTTAATTACTACTAATCAAATTTTTAACGCTTGACTAATCATGTATGGCATACAATTCCATGTAAACGCATTTGTAAATTCAAAAGCACAATCCTCATAGCCGTTGTTAGTGAGTGCGGGTGGGTCGGAGGCTAGTATATTTCAAGATCAGAAAAGTTCGCGAACAAAAGAAGTCGAGCACTTCAACCCCGTGAGAGGCCAATTTACATCGACTCATTTCGGTCAGCACTTAAAACGGAATTCTGTAGTCTTGTGCCAAGCAATTAACTTTTATTTCTTTTTGTAAAGTTATAACACTAATAAGATTTCGCGACAGAATCATTAAGTCGGGCGCGTTTTAAATTTTCAATTTTATTCCCAGTTTTGCTATTGGCTGGAGGCCAACTCTCATCCAAGCTTTGGGACTTCAAGTTCGCTGTACTGCAGTTTAACCCAAAACTTTTGAATATCTTGGGGCTATCCAGTATATTTCTAAGTTATCGCTTCATTTCAGCCACTTTCTTGGATCTAGATTTTCAATTTCGTTTCTTTAATATTTTCTGCGGACGGGCGCTTGTTTTAACGGCACCAAATCATTTAAGTGGGAGTTTTATTCAATGTAGACGCCGTTGAGTCGCTTTTTTAATATATTTCGTTTTATAGGTCGGTTGTAAGTTTAAACTAGATTTTATTAAATGTGAATATGAAAATAGCCTTGGCTCAAATGCAAATAACCAAGTTTTTTTTACGACACGTCGTCGAAGTCGTCGAAGTTTTTTTATATGCAGGATCCCTCCTGCTTTACTCTGATTATATTAACGAGATGTCATAGCCTATGGCGTTCTTCGCTATATGGACTAAGTAACACAAAAATATTTTTTAAAATTTAAACCAATAGTTTTTACACATACTTATTTAGAAAATGTATATAAATTTGAACGCATTCCACACTTAGGAAAGAAAAATATTTTTTAAGAAAACATATAAAAATATAATTTTAGTTAGCCATACGTACTTATCGAGCACCGCCGAAATTATTTTATGCTTGTTACAACTTATTTTTGTAATTAGCATCTCTGTAGGGAGATTTTTACTAGTAGGTTCAAACCTGATATGAGCGAAATTTATAAATCAGAGTTACTGATATACCTGAATTTCATTAGATAATTATGGTGTACCGTAATAGTCGACGATAATGTAACATTATGTTGTTAAAAGCAAATGTTAACACCATCACAAATAAGAAAACGAATTAAAAAAAAAAACTAATTATTATAACAGTCCAGTTAGTCCGTTTTAGATTACTCCTTATGGCTACCACTGTACCTGCGGTACCTTGGTCATCACACCCAATTCCTTTTTTATTTTCATTTGAACACAAATGCTGATCAACAAGTCAAATCTAAATAAAAACATAAACAAAACTGCGAAAAGACCAACAATTTCAAACAAAGACACAAACATTCATCTCCGATCACTAATTAAGTCCTCTTATTGCCATTTTTTCTGTAAAACAAAAGCTTAGTGGGAGCGGAAGAAGTTTTTAGAAGTGATTGTGGCGAGTCACGCTGTGTCGCTCGTTACTTCGCGGTCTCCGTAATTTGTTCCGCTCCGCAGGCGACTTGTGAAATTATTGGAAATGCAAATTTGTGTTTCACCTTTTTATTTTTGGTGTTTTTCATATTTTTTTTTAGTATTTATGGTATTTTTAGGTAAGTGGAGTGACGTCTAGTACCGTTTTTAACCATCATTTCGACTATTAGGTATTTATTGTGTTCACTATAATTATCACCCTAGGGTAAATTAAAAACAAAGAAATATTAATAGATAAAAAGTTAAATACTTTTAACATTTTAAAATCACATTTTACCTTAATATAATTCACTTCTCGAGTATATTTACACATAAATGAACAACACTAGACCAGACAGCATATTTTGATTTTTCGATACGTTCCTTCTAGAAACGTATGGACAAATGTTGGTAACGTAGCCGTACATCTATTTGTAAAAAGCGTAACAAGAGCCATAGTACCGGATTTTACTGACACTATTGCTGGCACTAGCCGAGTGGTTACAGTATTTTTTACGAAAATTTGGCACACGACTTTAATAGATGCTGCGACCAGAAAAAATATTGTTAACTGGAAAGCACTGAATATACTCGTACCGCAATTTTGTGGAAAACCAAACTTTTCGTTATATACTTTTGTGGATAAAAAGGAAAAAGTAATTTTGACAATTTCATAACATAGTGTTTATGAAAAATACACCTTGTAATAGTGTAAAAATGTAACCGGTCGTAAGTTAGAAAATATTTGACATAATATGTAGATTGATTAAAAATGCGGATTCGAATCTCATTTTGTAATTATTACAAGCTTGTATTTGTGTTGCCGTGTTCTTATGTTTTTTGGTGTATGTTAAATCTTGCAAACTCAATTTGACACACTTTCCAGTGTACGATGTGTGGAAATATGGATTATGATTTTAGTTCTGATGATAGTTAAATTAAATAAAACTAATATTGTTGTTTCTCCAAAACAAAAGCCCGTCGTTGAGTTCCGTCACTCAACACACGCTATGCCTTCAAAATTTCGGTAAAAGATGGAGAGCGGAGTATCTTAATTAGGTTCCCTCTGCCTACACTGCTATATGCAGGATACAGTGTGAAGCTAAAAAAAAAAGAAAAATATTGTTGTTTATACAAAATATCCGCAACAACAAAATGGCAGATCACAAATTTTTGTACAACCTATCTTATAAGAGTGTCAAAAGAATTTATTTTAAAATAAAAAAAAAATATCTAAAAAAGCTTCTTTTTTTTTGTTTTTTTTTTAATAATATTTTATTTTCTATAATTTTTAAACCAAAGGAAGGTAGTTTTTTTATTGTAGATAAATATATAAGCAAGGCCCTAGATTGCTGAAAATACAGAGGAATTATTTTATATTTTCATCTTCATAAACCTGCCATGCTGCATTTTAAAACATTTTTAATTTAAATGTCATATTATATTTATACTTCAGATATAAAATTTTATCTAACAATATATAATACCAATATATATAGAGATATAGTCAGACACGTTCTAACTCGGCAAAATAGTTGTTACAAAAATAGTATAAAATGTAATTACACTTTGTTTCAGTTGAACGAATTGTCGCACCTCGAAGACCTTAAAGTTAGCTGAAGTTTATATGTACGTGGACTGAGTGCATTATAATATAGAGACTTTAACTATTTATTTTGTAAAAAATACCCTATTAGTATCTTTCATATATTTCAAATAATGAATTGACAAAAATCAGGCGTAAAAACATTACGTCCCTCTTTCTGTTAGAACTGCATAATGAGTGGCGGTGGATTGACGCTCCTTGAAAATTAGGGACAAATCACTCCTTTTTTTTACTTCTTTCTCATAAGTATTATTAGTTTATTCTAATTTCTAAGTTTATTGAGGTCTTAAGATATAATGTTCCAATTTTTGGAAACTCAATGCAAGTAGTAAGTAGCAAGGAAAGAAGGTTTGATAAAGCTAATCTTTGAAGAAGACAAGGACTAATGTATTAGACTAGAAAAATAATTGTATTATAAAATTAATCCTTTTTTGTATTATTTTTTCAGCTTCACGTTGTATCTCAAACATAGCCGAGTAATTAGAGAGAATCTGAGAACCAAGTTTTGTGACACTCCGTTCCCAATAAGACACTTTCGTTCTCAATTGTCCACCTGATTCTGGAGGCATTGTGTGTTAAGTGGTCTCAGTCGGGAACTCAGTCGTATCTCCGAGAGTGGATTAAGCCAAAACCAAGTGGACATTCCTCACGTGAAGAATAAATGACATTATTATATGTATTATGACAATACTAGGTTCCCTTTGATTATATAAAGCACGAATTAGTAAAGTTAAAAAGTATATCACAGTACTTTGATTCAATTAACCATTCCATCTAATCCTTCCTACAATTCTATGCAAAACGATTCTCAGATATATATTTTTTATTTTTTTTCCACTAAAGTGACTTTAATGTATTCAGGTTTTTATACAATTTTATGTATTATTCAGTCTGGTGATAGTTCTTTGACATCGAATAAAGAGACGGTGAAAAATCACTTTGTATTTTAAGTGAGCTCAAGAGTTTGTATTTACATTGTTTTACGTTTTGGTTATTTTTGTGGTTTTCTTTTGCGTTGATGTGAAATTGAAAATGATTTTATTATATATTTTATATTCACGTTATTGTTTTATCTGTATAGCTGTACTGTATGGCTTTACGCTGTGTCTCGCATATAACAGGGTAGGCAATTGAAAATTGATGGATAGTAAGCTTCCTACTATCCGTCAATTTTCGATTTATTGTTGGATCGTGAAACTCAATGCTATGATTAGTCTTGTTGCCAAAGCGAAAATAATTTATTCCTGCAAGTGGGATCGAACCCACAACCGTCGCATTTGCAGTCAGACGCTGTATTGCTACGGCCTTATTTAAGGTTTTATATGTATAGATTACGATTGATTCCTTTCTCTCAGGATTGTATTTTAGAGGTTTTCGTTACGTAGCGATTTTCTTACAAAATGCAGCGAAAACGATGTTTATGCATCGTTTTTTGATTTTTTTGACTTTAGTACAAGGGACAGTAGATATTTAATATTAATTTTAGATTGATACTTCTACGTGAGGAAATAAAATTATTAAATATTTAACTTCCCCGACGGGAAGTAAAGTACACAAAAGTCGGCCCCATATAATCGATATATTCAAATGCTTTTGTCGAATATTGAGCGAAAACACTGAATTCCATGTTGATCCTGCTATCTGAGATAAGACGTAAAAAAATAATTACACTGCATTTGTACCCACACCGCTTAGAACAGGCAAATAGGATCCCTCTCGTCACTCCATATTTAAGTTATCATACAGTTATTGCCAATTAAAGACGCGATGTTTCTAATTTAAACATACAAAATATTTGTGAGTTTACTGCTTGCTAACTTTTAGAAATAATTTATGTATGGCTACTTACTATATTCTTTTGAAAAATTAAATAAACAATTCTAATCAAGGGTCGTAATGCAAATTAACCAAACAGTTCTAGTCAAGGGTCGTAGCGCATATAATGGGATCAATTCCCTTTCAACAAAAGAGATACATCAGGTTAATAATACTCATTCTACAAGTGTATCGTTTCATTCTGTTATACCTCAGAATAGGACGTGGGGAGTGCCGATACTACAATAGCTTCTTTCCTACTGTCATCCACTTTGTGAAGGGTTCTTAGCGGAAGTATGTATGATACTGGGCTTTATTGGTAAAGTATTGTTTTGTTTGTTATTAGTTCGTGTAATAGGACGAAGGACGAACCTACGTTTTTTGTATAAGAAGAAAATATTAAAGTTTTTTTTTATTTTCATACAACTTCCATAATGTTAGCATTAGCAGCGTCTCTTTTTGCAAAAAATGTCTATCTTTATAAAAAGAAGTTTATGTAAATACGCTTCTGTCCGTTCAATTTTAAAACTATTGAACCTGAAGAGTTTTAAGAATTAACAGATTTTTTGGTAGAGCTCAGGCGAACACTATGGAATAATTATTTACTTTCTTAGACGTACATTTTACAAAATCGACCTGCAAAGAAAAAATTAAAAAACTAAAGCTTCACGATGTATTTAGCAGAGTTGGCAGAGGTAACCCACTGTTAAATACTCCGTTTCCCACTTTCCGCCTTATTTTAGAGCGCGCATTGCGTGTTGAATGGCGGAACTCAACACCGCGCTTTGTCTTAACACCAGAGTGAAGAAATAAAAATATAAGTTAAAATAATGAAATATTTATTATTTATTTAATTTCTCCCCGAGTGTGGATCGAACTCACAACCGGCCGCGCTTATAGTCACACTTTGTGCCCCTGCGCCACAACTGGCCTCAAAAAAAGTAAATAATTTATTGATTCTTGATTATTGAATGACATTAATGAAAATCGTGCGGCCAAAAAGCGAGCGGAAATATTGTGTGGAAATAAGAAAAATACATTTCTGTCCCACTATTATTAATTAAAAATTAAGTAAAGGCACCTATCTGTAATATTTCACATTATTTACATTACTATTTAATTTATAAAATAAAAGCTATCATTCTAATGTTAGAACTGTTTCAACAAGGACAGGTCGACTCAAGCACTCTCAAGCATTTTACTTTGAGGAAATTATAAATAGAGGTATAAATTAATTAATTACACTTATCAATTTAATTAACTAGCTTTCTTGTTTTTCCTACAATTCTATGTTCATTTTCAATATTAGATGACATAATATAGATTAAAAATAATAATTATTTTTACATTTTCTCGCATAACGGGGTAGGCAAAGAGAACGCTTTTTCAAGAAATAAAAGAAATCATTAATTACATTAAATACAAAGAACTTTTATAATTTTACGAAAGATTTTAATGTTTTTTGTGTGTATAACAAATCACATAACTCTTAGTTATTTCCCTTTGACCATGAAAGCAATGCTCTCATAGTAAAATGTATTGTAACTAATGAAAAGTATAGAATTGATAATGCATGACCCCGTCGTGGCGCAGCGTCTGATGGTCAGCCCTAGGATTGTGGGTTCGATTCCTACTTGAGGAAAATGATTTATTTTTTATTTCCTTGCTCTAGAATGTCTTGAAAATGTTGTGGAAAATAAGGAACGAAGTGACTTTTGAATACCCTGTTATATGTAGGATACAGAGTGAAGCAAAAAAAGAATAATGCAAGGTATACGTATGAATAAGATAGGGAAAGTAATATCAAGGCATATATACATTGTAAAAATATGTAACTTAAGTAAATATTTCCAACAATCTCAAGCACCCTGTGGTCCAGAAAAGGGAGTTTCACTCGAGCGCTCAAAGGAGAGTCACCAAGGGACAGTCACAGTCAATTATTGTTGAGAGTATTTACTTATTACATTTGAAATATTAGATATCACCTTTATACTTAAAGAAACTATTCTACAGCTTTAGGTTCGATTCCGTCAGAAAAAATTAAAAACTTACACAAGGCTTATAAAGATAAACTTCTATATTATATTTTTGTTGCCCAGCAGATACTCCTTTTACATTCATTGAAGATTTATTTTCTTTTTCCACATAATCATAGGGCAAGCCATACGCTGGTAGCTTACCAACAAGACTGTCATGCCAAAACCTGTCAAAAGCCTTTGAGATGTCTAGAGAAACAGCGATTGCTTCATCGTGTCTCTCAATGGTCTCACTTTAAATATAAGTAACATACGTTAGAATATCCCTAGTAGACCGATTTTGCCGAAAGCCGTATGGTAGTCACTGAGAAGTTCATTTGTTTCTAGTAATGCTAAGAGTTTACTATTCAGAACTCGTTCCATAACCTTGCGGATTATAGAGGTGACATAAATTGGCAGCAAAGTTCGCTCCGAAGTGGTGGTGGAGTGGTCAGAGCCACCCATTTTCAGTAAAATAGCAGTGGTTCAGTTGTTAGCAAAAGATCCAAACAATAGGACAGGGCAGGGACAGAATAGGAATATCAGGTACTCGGATGGTCGTGAGTGCCCAAAGAAGTGAAAAAGAGGAGTCTTCAAATTTATGAAGACTTCGAAAGCAAATGTCATCATCGCGAACGTATGCACAAACTCCCGCACGGGGTTTGAAATTATGCCCCAGGGTATACCCTGAGTAAGTTAGATAAGCAACGTCGGAGTGACAACCAATCTGCGTCTCCATAAGGAACAACAAATGAGGTTTCTCAGCCTCGAAGTGGTAGTGAACTAGTATGAGCTTCGAGTGCAACCATATTACCGAGTGCATATTGCCGAGTTGCTTCAAGAGAGAGGAAGTGCAGCCGCTGTGATACTTACTTACTTTGAGTTGTTCCTCATAATGTTTGGAGTGTTATTGATAACACGTAGGGATGCTGGTAGTAGAATGAGGCATTATACTTTGTTCAACCCAAGAGATACTCGTGAGTTGAAATGCACACATATATAGTAGACTGACCTGGAAACTGCGGAGACGCCAGAGCCCCCTCAAAAATGTACATGGGGCCCTCTCATCCGGTGGCCAACCGACACGATAGCCCATCTCCGGGATTTTTCGCTAGTTGGCGGAGCAGCCTTTTACGAGTGGCTAGCTCGCTACTTGAGCCTCCTACTACTTGCAGTCGGCCAGCGGTGAACCGTGCCTCGGATCTCGCAACCCTCCATGATCAGCCTCCAAATGCGACGAATCTTATTTGGTCTACATAAAATACAATTATTCTGACCCGATTATCCCATTCAGTTTCACCTGACAATATACCAACGACACGACTTTGCCAGTTGTGTCACTAGAATATTGCCCGATTCGCATTACCCAGAGGTCACGTATAGCGGCAGCTCAATCCCCAAAAAACACTACCCTGGCGTAAAGTAAAAAAAAATATACCCACAACCGTAATATACCATAATAAAAAAAACTAATTTCTCATAAAATTATTCACGTTAAGCGCTTAACGATCTATTATAATTTGTAAGGAGATATACCCTTACATACATACATATACACCTATATATATACTGGGTGTAATGAATCGCAGTTCGCGAAGCGGCGATTTTGCGAGAATGTGCTTTGTATAATTAATTATGAGGGAAATCGCGAGCGTTTGTTAAACAAATTACGTACATAAATTAAACATAATCGCGCCTGGAGTGAAGACGTATTATAGTAGCCACGCCCTATTCTGTAGGTACGAGGCGTTATCGTTTTTAGGAGTCCGTATTTTAAAACGATAATATCGAAACCCTTATACAATCACTTTATTGTCCTTTTGTCAAGATCATTTATCTCGAGATCGCATATAGGTTACTTGAAATTAATATACAATATTCAGGTCTACGGCCCTTTGGCGCCAAGATTTATTTTTTCTTAGTTAATGCAATTAATCAAATATACAGGCGTCATTTTTCAAAATCAAAACCGAATACATACATTCCGTGGACCCACAATGATTAAATTTGGCACGAAGAGAATTTAACAAAAAATATATATTAAATTTGTTGTTTTTATATACAGAAAGAACGTAGGGGTGGGTCTTCACTTTAGATTATAAATATCTATAAGTGCGACGGTTATAATAATTATATAAGAGATCTTGTAAGACAAAGCGCAGGATTTAGTTCCGCATCTCAACATGCAATATCTCGAATTCAGTTTGAAAGCAACGAAAGATTTTTGAGATTAAATAATTTTTATTTATCCTGCAATGCAGAACAGAAGCTGGGAAGGAACATAAGACTCCCCTAATTGGTCAATATCTTTAAAATGAGCAGAAAATAGAAAGGAAAGTAATAGGTCGAGTACTTAGTCTAAGACTTCTCTTTATATTAACAGAGTTGTAGATATAATAATGATTAATTACAGCCATAAGCAGAGAGTCCCAATTTCAACATATAAAGTTATTCAAATTTCAAGCTTCCGAGGATTTGGGTGTTATTGCTCTTTTGTTATTCTACTTCTGCTGGTGGTGTGAAGTTACTGACTTGGCTTTGTAAATATTAAATATTAGAATTTTATGACAACGATGTTTATTATATGTATAAAAAAATAAGATGGTGCTACTTGAGACCACGCCTACTGGAAGCCGCCACAGTGGCATAGGTATGAGTTCTTACACGATAAAATTATTATGCATTTTCTAAAGTATGAATGACTCTTCAAGAAGTGTAATAAAAATCATTAAAGTTTTTTAGACATTTTTAAAGTGTTATTTCACACTTAAGAAAGAAAAATACTTATTTAGAAAACGTATAAAAATTTGAACAGTAGTATGTAGCGGGACTCGAACCCGCGCCTCCTGGAAACCAACCAGGCGCTCTGACCACTAAGCCATACGTTCTCATCAAGCTACGTCGAAATTTTATAAAGGCTTGTTACAACTTATCGAACGATAATTCTTAATTGTTATTTTTTAATATATAAAAAAAATCTTTGATACAATTAATAGGCAAAAGTTCAATGGAAATGTATTTCTTTTCTAAATGAAATATAAGATAATTGCTATCTACAGGTGACTTCATATCTTCTTTTTTTTATCTGGAAAATGAAAAAGAAGTAGGAATTGCGAGTAGGAACAAAACCTTCGACCATCGTATGAGATTAGACTACCCCACAATATCGCGCTAAGACAAGAAATTGTTTCATTGATTATATATATAACAAGTCCTATAACTTTATTAACGTAGACTTTAAGATTTAATATGATGTATTTCTCGTTAGCGAAGGAGTTTCGAGAAATCTTCTCTTAATTCTCTTCTTTACTCTCAAATCTTCCAACATAACATGGCAAGTTTTAACATTAAGACCACCAGTTTCGTCTGTGTGTTGTCTGTCTTGTACAATTTATCAATATGGACCATGGGCAAACTAAGTGTATAATATATTTCTATTGTCCATTTGAATTCATTTCCTAAATGCAATTATTAAAATAATACACTTTAAATTAAATTCACCCAAATCAGATCAATTTCTTCCCCTAAACTTGCTAAAGCTCTACTATTATAGACTTAGACCTGTTTCGGACAGGACATTACACGAACTACTACTACTTGGTACTATGTTCGTTACAAGACTATCTACCAAAATGTCGATCGTCCTATCATGGCACTAAGCCAAATGAACCATGAAAACAATGTTCGAACAAGTATAGTAAGCCTTGCTATAAATATTAAATGATCGTGTTTTATGATACGATAGTAATATGTAGTGATGTATCACTATTGTGTTATGTTTAAATGCAGTAGCACTTCTTTTTTGAAATAGAAGCTAGCTTTTATTAGGTATAGGTAATCTAATGTTAAGATATTTTGTTTAGTAACAAATTGCTTCTTGTTATTTATAAAATGGAAGTAATTATAATATATACAATTTGTACCCTGGTGGTACAATAAGAGTTTCACTCACTGGACTGGGAAGCGAGGTATGTTAAAGTTAAATTCCTTCGGTTTATCCTACTATATGCGGAATACAGGGTCAAACAAAAAATGTACCTGAAAATAAATATTTCCCAAGTTAATATCAAACCCACAACCATAGTAAGCACAACGACACACCACGTCTAAAACCTAATTACGATGTCTTCAAACATGTAGTTGTTACATTTAAAATGCAACAAGATCGCAAGATTAAAGCGCACTTATATTTTCCTTGTATTTCCAAGTTCCAGTTCGGGGACTGTAGAAGACGAGGCTCTAATTAACTCGCCGCAACGCTATTAAAAACTTCCCCCAGCTCGAAACTACCCGTCTTCTTAGCGAGCGATGAAAAATTGCAAAATGTTCAACAAATAACTAAATTCAATGGATATTTTTAGTGAAGATTTCTTCATTGTTTTGTTATAGTATGTATTATCTTTCTTCACTAATTGTGGCGTTTAGTTTCGCCATTTTTCTCGTATTGGAATAGTTAAAAATAGATTTTAAATAAAAAAAATATATATAACTCTACAGACATACGGTCAATTTTAAATATTTACTTTAAATCTTAGATTAAACGATACCTAAAGGAGTTTTTTTTTTCATATCTTAATTTTACACATTACTTACTATGGTAAGGATATTTTTACATATACATGTTTAATAATTATAACAAAATCTTAAATCTCGGCTCAAATTGAAAAAAAAAATACAATTAGTTTATAACTATAATTTTTAATTTACTACATTAACTTTCTGGTTTGTTAATCATTTTAAATTGATGACAATACAAAAATAAAATACACATTTTTATTGCAATGCAAGTGCACTTATAATACCTATACATACTAACATATCATGTAAATATTTATTCTATACTTTTTTAGGAATTTGTTAGCTTCTATCACTTGTAAGTAAATATTATATCGTGATATATGCTATTATAAGAACACGTTTACTACTACTTATACTTGACTTGAGTACGGGGCGGAGCTTCCGTACTAATTTCAAGTTTGTAGGTTCGTGGGAAATACAATTTATAAAAAGTTGACAAATTTAAGTTTTCGGGCATTTGCATTCAATTTGTATAAAATTAACTACAAGAAATATTGTTATATATAATATATATATTTATGAAATATTCACTTTTCTTATTTTTCCCTTTATTTAAATTGTAATTTCTCACTTAGTGTTAAATTTTATAACTGTAGATCCACGAGGAGTCTCTATAGATTTCAACTACCCAGCGAATACTACTACTTATATCTTTTGATTGCGTTGACTTAGAACTTTGTCTGTTTCTTACACAGAAAAAACACTTTAGACTTAAATATTTAATAAAAATTTTACTTGATACCTACACGCGATTTTGAGATAAATGGTATTGGTAGACGGGCTGACGTAACGAACGTGACGAAAGTAATCCTATTGTTTTCTGTTTTTTACCTTTTGTGATACGGAACCCTAATGTGTTAAGATTAGACATTAGATTGACAAAAAAAATGCAAAAAAAAAACCTAAGATTGAATGACAAAATGAGTACGTAAACTTAAAATATTTTTTTAACAAAATTAATCCTACTACCTTCTAGTAATAAAAAAACGCATTGAAATATGTAATTTCAGTATATTCAACTTTTAAAAATCGTAATACATTAAGCATACGACAGTGTTGCTTTAAATAAAACGAGACGAATCACTTTTCGTCTCGAGCGGACGACTATTTACATACAAAGTGTTTTTATACAACGAATGTAAAAGATTCATTATACATTAGACTGTTTATTTACATTCTTTTTGTTTACTCGTTATCCCTCATATAACAGGATAGACAGTAGTCACTTTTAAGATACTGCCTTCCTGATGTAGGTATATAATTTTCGAAACATTCCGTGTTTAGCCGCGGAACTCAACACTGCGCTTTGTCTAGATGTAACCGAGGGCGGACCT
>DWMY01001579.1:0-14176 GCA_018249775.1 Heliconius hecalesia formosus | reverse complement strand
TTTACACATTTTTTTTAAGTATCTCTTTTAAGCGTAAACCTAAAATATTTAAAATTTTTACACTATATCATGATTATAGCAGGATAGGCAGAGGGATTCTCCGTTATCCTCTTTTCATCCGTATCGTTTCGAGACATTGCGTATTAATTGGCCGATCCCAATGCCCCCGTTTCATCTTGTTACCATGACGAGGAAATGATAATATATAATTTCCCCAAGTAAGAATCGAAGCTAAAAGTCGCTTTGCCGCTGCGCCATGATGGCGTCAAAATTATATTAAAAAATATATTATATTATGTTTATTATTAGTTAGTAATAAACAAAATATTTTTTTTTGTTAACAGTAAGTATGAATAATAGTAGTAATAGTAAAATTTCGCAGTAGTTTTTCTTACAATTTTTATAAAATATATTTAGATAACAAGACTCGCGCCTATATTTTAAAAGTAAGTACAAAAGAAACAGCTTACTGTTTTCGCCTACTTAATTTTATTGTCACACGTGACTGGTCGACATTGTTAAATTGTCGTGATTTTCATTCTAATGATATCATATTTTTTTAAGATGTTAAAAATATGTTTTTTATTTTAATAATTTATGGTATAATGAATTCTGTCGCAGTTTCGTAGAAACATCATTGACTGCTCGCGATGACACAATTAAAATTTTCGTTAATAGAATAACTAATATTTAAAATGAAATGAAGTTGTAGGTTCGATTGCCAGTAGGAGGAATTGATCATTTAAATTTCTGGTATCAGGAAAAGGGGTGGCGATGAGTTTCACGACTCTACATAATGCCTAGAAATTTGGTGAAACTGGAGAATGGAATGTCTCTCTACTCTAGGTTTCCTCTGCCTACACTGCTGTAAGTGGGATACATAGTAAAGTAAAAAAAACTTGTCTAAAGCAGGTTGTAGCGTTAGAATTTAAAGAATTTATGCATTAAAGAGGATATTTAAATGGCGACGATACGTCTGGTCTTCGTTACCGTTAGATAAATATCCGCTAAATTTAAATTTAAACACTAATTAGTGAAAAACTTGTTTTAAATTACTGTTTAAATATTTACTTTAAAAAAATCAGTTATTAGTTTATGAACTCAAATTGTACAAAGAGTTAGTACTGAAATTACCTGAATTAATTCCAAGTTACTATGAACACAACACTTCAGTCACTTAAGTTAAACGATTAAAAATTCACTTCCATTTCACACTGACTGACACAACTGATCTTTACTGACACTCAACAACGATTGAAGTCCTCATTTTGCCTTATCCTAAAAACAATAGAGCACCAATAAAAGTAATATTTTTACAGAAATGGCTCTTATTTGTAGAGCTCCAAAATATAAAATATATAACGTAAAATCATTTGTCGGTCGGTTTCTGTGATCCTAATTGCCTAATATAAAGCGTTACCGTTAGGGCCTGAAACACTGCTACCTAGGTTTTATTGACGGTAACAAGACACTCTAACGGTAACTAAATTTTAATTTAATTTCGTAGATAAATATTAACGGCACTTTATAATATACTACAGCTAGTATTTTTTGGTGAATATTTAATTTATATTTGCCAAAATTTGCCGGAATTGCGACTTGCGGCGCAAGAGTTTCGATGACGACTGATAACGTTGATTTTGAGATTTGCTCTACGTGCGTACTGTACGTATAAAGGTGGGTACAGAAAGAACCTTGTGTTGTACAACAAGCTTTTTTCGTTATTGAAATGGTACATTTTTTAGTTTTACACTTTATAGCGGGATAGACAGAGGGAATCTGGGAATCTAGTGTTAAGACTCTTCGTTTTCATTATAGGCTGGACGCATTACGTGTTGAGTGGCGGATTTGAATGCCGCGCTTTGCCTCGTTACCAGAGCGAGGAAATGAAAATATTCAATATTTCGTTTCCTCGACCGGCAATGGAACCTGTGAAAACCGTGTCGCATTTACAGTTACAGTATTAATTTCGATTTGAATATAAACCCGCTAGACTATCTACATAATTATATTTGTTACTTCTTAATATTAATATGGCAACATTTAAACAGTACGGTAAATTTCACCGAAATTTGCCTTAAGATTCATACAAGTTGAATAAAAGTTATTTAAATGTAATTTAAGGAATTCTTGAATTGTAACTTTGGTTGGAAAATGCAAATAACCTATCTATGTATTGATATGGAGTGACAAAGCGCAGATGAAGCTATTGGACTTAGAAAGTTGAAATTTGGCGTGTAGGGAGTAAAAAGGAGCAATAAAAGAGGATTTCTCAAAATTCCCACGCAAACAGAAAAAACGAGATTATCCATTTTACGTCATAAAGTCCACACTAACGAGGAAAAGCTGCGGGCAAAGACTTTTGTATTCCAAAGTATATTATTTCATAATTATGTATATTTTCTTTTACCGGGATTTCCAAAAGAGCACATTTCTAATATTACCATAACAGTAACAGCACGATCAATAAAACAATAAAACTAGTGAATAAGTAGTTTTGACAGACGGCATTTTCAAAGACTATCTCCACTTTACTACCCTTTAAAACTAAATAGCGATTGGCCGATTTGCATAAAGATAAAGAAAACAATATATAAGCCCCTGGCAAGTAATGGCACCGTTACAAACACATTTATTAGTTCAATTGTTTTAAAAAAAATATGTAGATCCTATTTCTTGCAAGGTAGGCAGAGGAGATACGGTTTTGGGATACGGTGCTCTAATCTTAAAAGGGCGAAATTTTCACATTTCCCCTGACCTTCGAGACCATGTTTATGATAATAGAGGCATGTAAATACTCTGAAGATTCTCTCAGGTCACCCCGTTAGGGATAAAATTAACATCAAATGGTGGACTCTGATAAGAACTTTTCTAAGGATTTAACTAGGAACATAACTGACGTTGAGTTCCGCCACTCAATACGCAATGCCTCCAAAATACAGCGAAAAGTGGGAAAGAGAAATGTATCAATAAGAACGGAGTATTTTAACACTAGGTTCCCTGGTTCCCTTGGCGGTAAGGCCATGCTATGTACAAGATACAGCGTAAAGCTAAAAAAAAAGTATCGCAAATCGCTGTATATAAACCTAAGTGAATGGTCAAACTAAACAAAACTAACTGCATCAGGCTGTCTGACATTAGGTTAATTCGTTCCATACATGTGTATGCAAATGAGGGTGCTCATTCCACGGCCTTGGTGTGGTGTTCATTTCCATAGAAATAACATTACTTGTAAAATAATTGGTAAATAGTTGTATATTGCAATTGCCAATAAAAATAAACGGGCAGCTTATTGATTGCACTTGGTCATCGGTTCAAAACTTTCTTAGGGGCATAATGAAGAACACATATATATAAATATTATTGGGCTAGTTTGAGACCAGTCGTGGCGCAAGGGCACAAACGAGTGACTCTATCTGGGATAGGTTGTTGATTCGATTCCCACTTGAGGAAATTAAATATATAATATTTTGTTATTATTACTTAGCACTGAGTGACTTCACAAAATGGTAAAATTGAGTACTTTTGTAGCGCGGTAATATGATTGAAATAATGTTAATAATCATTAGTTACAGACCTTTATTAAATAATGTTAGGTTATTTTTACTATCTTTTATAAATATGAGTTATATAGTACGAGTATACATTTTCTTTCTTAAGAAATACATTATCTTATTACACAAAAGCGGAAACTACAAAGTTAATCTATGAAAGGAGCTATTATATAAGCAAAAGGGCCAGAAAAAACCGCTTCTCCAAAATATAATAAAGGTAAAAAAGTGGTTTGAGCGGTCATCGTCCTTTTTTACGGGATTACCCGGGAATAACGGGACGGGCCGTCGACCCCGGGACCTTGGGGGTACCGCCATCGAGATAGATTCTTTTTTGTTAGATTGACCATCTCTATTTATAAATGTATGCATGAATTTTGGTTTTATAAAATGTTTTATTTTGTTAAGTTCATCGGTTTTTTTGTGTAGATTTTTTTCTTATATACACTTTTCAGTCGTAAATATGAGATTTGATAAATATTTTTAAGAGTACATAGGGAGAAGCCTCCGCTAGCCTATTTAGCAATATAATGTATACGCTTTGATTTGCGATTTCAAATGCATTGTCCAACAAAAACAGGGAAATACAAATATTAAAATATAAATATTATATCGGGTGGTATTCGAATGTACGACCAACTGTGCCAGAACATTATAACTATTAAAATTGATTATATAATTTTTTAAGCCGAGGTATATATCAAAGGTTTGTAAAGCGGTATTATATTAAACATTTTTGTATGTTTACCCGCCGAAAAGGAAAATAGGGAAAAGCACTCAGGAAAAGCCAAAAATAATTTAAAAACACTTGTCTTTCTCCGCCAGGTGGAACTATAATTTAATTTATTATATATTCGATAGAGTGCGATAAGACGCGCGCGTATTTTTTTATACGTGATACGAATTTTTATTTTTAATTTACACCGATGATATATTGAATGTAAGAATGCATTTAACTTAATAAATTGAATCAGATAACACTTTTTTATTATTATTGTTGAATTATTGCACCGTGGTACAATGGGACAATGTCTAATTATAAATGGATAGTGGGTTCGATTTCCGTTCGGGGCAGTTATATTTGTTCTCTTGCTTTGGTATCAAAACCCACATTAAATAATGAAAAATTTGGACGGTGCGAGCGGAACGGAATGTTTTATCACTAGGTTTCCTCGGTTTAGGAACTTCTATATTTCCTTGCTATATTCGGGATACAGCGATAAGATAAAAAATGATGTATAGATTATTAATATCTATTTAAAAACGTTATATAAGCCTCTCTAGTGACACTTCACTAACACGCAATACCAAAATCTGCGTAGAAAATTGACCAAAAGAAAAATCATATTAGCGCTAGCGTGCGAAATGTAAAAGTTGTCAATATCATATTTAAAATACTAAGATGAGCTTTATCGCTTTGTAATAAGAGCTAAGCTTCTACCGTTTTCTATTTGCAAAGTAAAAGTGGTGTATATTTCAATGTCATGACTTTAGTTAATTGAAACCTATGTACATCTGTATCTGTTAAAAGTGAATCGTATAACATGTACTATATAGTCAGTATATAAAAAATTGTACAATAAATTTTATTTTTTTATAGGTTCAAGATGTATTTCGCATATAAAAGTGTAGGCGGAGGGAACTTAATGTTATGTCAATTTTTGCGTGTTGTGTGGCGCAAATGAACTCCGCACTTTGTCTTGTTACCAGAGTCAGAAAATGAAAAAATAATTCCTCCAAGTTCGAGGCGAAAGGCTTCGTTTACACTCCGATTAAAGTATATTTTCCATTTTATATAGGTTTATTACATTGCAAAGTTTAACAAATTAGACTATTAGTGCTACAATGGACAGATTTAAAGTGAAAAAATAAGCCCATCACAAGTGTAATATATATAGATTTTTGGATTATACTTTAGACATGAAATTTCACATTTTTAAAGTGTTATTCCACACTTACTTGTTTTCTAAATAAGTATGAAATTTCACGTTCTCAAAAAGACAAAACAAACAAATAATCTTGAAATCCATCTGTTTACAAAGAAAAGTTACAACTATCAAAAATAACCAAAACCAATTTGGTTTTCAACAAAAAATTCAACCAAAAAAAAAACCATATGTACACATGAACAAAGCTATGTTAAGACGCTCGGCCCGTTAGCCGTGATGAAGTCAATATCGTTAGTACAGAAGACATCAACGCGATACTGCAAGTAGGTACTTACCATTATACCACGTTGAGCTTATTTATGTTTTGCTTTAATGAAATACTTATTATATATTAAAATTGGTATCGTTCTATATTTATATAAGTTTTTACTTACAACTTACCCATACGAAGTATGTAAGATTTGTGTGTGACACATAACACTCTTTAAGTGCCCGAAGTAACTCTAATTGTAGGTTACTTTTAACCAATTAACGTCAAAATATAGCCTAAAATCTTTTTTAATTAAAAATACTGTAAAAAAGTTTTTTTCAATTCAAACTAGTAGTTCGTGAGATTAACGCGTTGAGCCAAATATACTCTTTAGTTTAATACATTTAAATTTCCTGACATATAGTAAGCTCTAGTATTTTAATTCTATATTATGACCAGACCACTATTGTAGATACTTAATCTAGTCCTAGTTTCTTAACCTAGTCCTACCTACCTATCTAGTTAGTCCTAGTTTCTTAACAGGAACCTTCATCTAACGTACGAGTAATAAAGATGTGTTCGATATCAATGTAATAGTAGGTCGATTTTCTCAGCGATATCTCACCTGTATAAAGAGCTTATTATATACGTATATAAATATATTATAACGTTCAACTGTAAATGCTACAATTGCCAGTTCGATTTCCATTTATGCAAATAATATGTTTTAATTTACACGCTCTGGTCACAAGGCAAAGCGAGTTCTTAAATTCCGTCACTCTACTTTTGATAATTGTTTCAGCCTGCCAGCAAGGACATGAAAATAATTTATTCCTTGGATTGGGAATCGAATCCACAACCGTCGCGTTTACATGTGCGTACGTGTGCCGTCGTACCACGAATGTTTCTAACAGTTTATTTTTTTTATTTAGTCCTAAATAATGTTACAATAACTCTATCAATTTAAAATATTAAACAATTAAAAAAAGGCCTCAGGCAAAAATCAGTTTCAAAAGCTATCGATCAATTCATCTATCATAACACTTTTATCTGATTTAATATGACACGAATAATTAAGTACTCATTAGTCATAGTAAAAAACTGTCGGCCGTCGTCGGCCGTTTATTTGGGTCGATTGTAGAGAAGACTCTAGTTTTTTGTGGATGCTGTGGATTGAGATGTGTTCTCGGACTTCATCACTTTGCTAATTATCTTGTTTGGTTAGTGGGTCAGGCGTTAATGTGTTTAAAAAAATATGTTTTCGCATCGCTTTGATTGGATGTAGAGTCGTTTTTTGAGTGTGTGTGTGTGTGTGTGTTTTTTTTAATTTATATGTTATTTTGTTGTTAATTTTATGAATAATTTAGAAATTAGATAAATTTTAGAGGTGTGATTTGTTTTTATGAAAAAAATGTAATTTAAGTAAGGTTGAAATGTGTATAAAGATTGTGAACGTAGTGGATTTAAATTCTGTTTACAGGAATTCTAATAAAAAGCAAAGAGAGACTTTGGCTACCTTCATCTGAATATATGTAATCTCTAAATAAAAATGGCGTAAATTATCAAAGTTATTATTTTCTCCATGCCATGCTTGTAAAATATAATGTTTCAAAAATTTACCGTATGAGAAACGGAGTGTCTTAACATTATTTTTTTTCATATAGCAGTATGGGGGATACAGCGTGAAACTAAACGAATTATCATTTCATTATAATATTTGCCTATTGTCTATACTTGGCTCTAGTGCTGTAGAGCTAAGTGGCTGTCATCGTTTCTAGGTCGATCTGTAAGAGCTTTCTGCTTTATGAGCCATATTAGAAGGCTGTAGATAATACCCAAGTCGCCTACGATAACAACTCTCTATGGAAACACTGTGTTTAAATGTATGTAAATTGAGTTTATAACAGTTATTTGTAAGATCTATATATTTTTGTGTATTTTATTTTGTATGTCTAAGTATTTGTTGAAGAAAACTTTAAAAAATGTTATTAAGATTAAATAAAATATGTTTGTTATTTATTATATATTTAAAAAAATGTTTATGGGTGTAAAGTAAAAAAAATAGTAGCAGAAAGAAATATGGCTTAAAATAAAAAAAAATGAAGTTTACTCTTTTTCATAGAAACGCTTTTCGCATAGAGCAACATTATGCGGGAAAAGCGTACCTGAAAATAATATCATAATGTACCTATGACTTTCTTTTATATAATAATAATATAACTCATGAGCATATAATATGTGTATATTTTTAAATATTTCTTAATTTAGGTAATAAACGAAGGATATGTCTTCTATTCCTCCTTCATCACCTAAATTAGAAATGTAAAAAAAAATACATAAAATCAACAAAATCTCTAAACTAAAGGTTTAATCGTGAGAACAATGCCGAAATCCGCAGTACATTTGCTCTGGCAATAAAATGTTATCGCTAACGGTGATTTCGCGAACTGACCGTTACGCGATACTCCAAACTACTTATGATAATTGATAATTAAGTACAGTTTGTTGAATGATAGCTTTAAATTTGATATGTATGTAAACGACGTCAACGACGACCATGTTGATAATTGGTGAATGAAAAAACACAACTTCATTAAGCGAAATGCTAAACGCTGAAACAGGTTCCACCATAGAGGCCCTTCTGACGCAGAGCGTGCGACGGTATAACAATAATATTTTAATTTCAATTCGCCAAGCATCGAGAATTTGGCGGTTAGTCGGGAACAGAAGTGTCTTAATGGGGACAAAGTGCCTTCTCAGGTTCTATCTGCCTACCCTGCTATGGGCAACTATAAAAAAATGGTTCCATCACGTGACATACAATGATTTCTTGCACTTTCCACTGAGTGTTACTCAGTGAAGAGTGCAAGAAATCAAGTTTCAAAAACATAATCTCTTTAAGTGAAACACTAAGGTAAAATTTATTTGATGCTTCGTAGCAGTTTTTTAGCTACGTGATTTACCCCAGTGATATGGCCATAGAGAACGGAGCGCCAAAAGCTACTGTCTCTGCGTACTTCGTTCGCCTCGTCCACTGTCATCAACCCGCACATACATATCATCATCATCGATACTGAGTTCTTGAATATCAGGTGTGGTCTCTCCATCTCTATTACCAATCACCCTTCATCCATAAATCTTTTTTACTATTCTTTCGTTACTCATTCGCTCGCCGTGGCCAAATTTTATATATAGTTCTGTGGACATGTATATGTATTTAAATTTTAATATAAGGTCAGATATTTGTTTATAGCTTTATACAAGTAAAGCATCTGTCCGATGTCAAGGTTTTTGAAAAGGTGTCTTAGAAAATATTTACATTTTTTCTAAACTTTCAAAACACAGAAATAATATTTAGCTATAAATATCATAAAAATATAATAAAGTTACTGACACCTTATAAATTGGTTGGGTTAAGCAACGTCACTCCAATCAGAAGTCGACGGGTGAGCAGATAACTTATTCTGTACTTAGGAGAGACCGTAAGAAATTAGTCTTGGTTGGTTCAATCTATCATTACCGATAGTTTACAGTTACATTTAAAAGCAAATATAAATAAATAAATTAATAACATCACGCTGTATACCGCACCCAACTTTCGATACATAGTGTGTTGTGTGACGGAGCTGATCGCCGCGCTTTGTCTTGCTAGCACAGCGAGGCAATGGAAATAATTTATTCTTTTAAGTGATAATCAACTACCAAATTACACACAGAATATCTTATACTTTATTCAATTCATTAGATACAATGTAAATTTATGACTGTTGTGGTATCGAAATGTATTTATTTTAAATATATATAGAGATTACGGTTATTTTCCGAACTTCGGCATTCGCTGTTGACATTTCGGTTCGTCCGCACCTGCCGGGCTCAAGCTGATTTTGCGTAATAATAATAATTATACAACACTATTTCACTCAGCTACAAAGAAAGCTACCTTCTATATGTTAAAAACTCTTCTTTTACTAAGGAAAGCCAGACAACACACAGACGAAACTAATGGACTTAAATGAAATTGAATTTGGCATGGAGATTAAGTATCTAGTGTAAGGGAGCACTAATACAGGTTTTTTCAGGAAAAATGAGATTTTCGATTTTCCGTATTAAAGTCAACGCAATCCAATTTGACTTTTTTTATAAATCAATACATAATCTTATTTGAAATTATTTTTTTGTACGATAAATTAACAGTAAAAAAAACAGTTATTTACTAGCAGGCCAAGTTCTTTCTGCTATCTGCCAATTCCATCATCAGATCAGCTCGAATGTACCATAACATCGTAGTGCCATCTAATTTACCTATATTTGCCAAGTTACATGATAATACAACAGATTAGAAATACCTAATTCCGATTCTTAGGTTGTATATCATATTTCAGCTCGACCTAATAAAAGCGTGTTTTTTTTTAAGTTTGACGCTGTATTTCGCATATGTTACATTATTAAATTCATAAAAAAAAAATTAGCTTCACGCTTTATCCCGCACACAGCAGGGTAGGCAGAGGGAACCTAGTGTTACGACACTCCATTCCCCACTTTCTGCCGAATTCTGGAGGCATTGCGTGTTGAGTGGCAGAACTCAACGCCGCGCTTAGCCTCGACACCAGAGCGAAGAAATGAAAATATAAATTTAAGTAAATATTTCATCTCCTCGAGTTGGGATCAAACCCACAACCAGTCGGTTTTGCAGTCACACCTCGTGCCGCTGCGCCACGACCGGCCTCAAATCTCTAATATTAAATTAATATTAGAGATTATATTAAATTAAAATATTAATAAATTTGATTTTATTTTTTATTAATAAATAATAATTTATTCCGCTAAGGGCCACACGCGAGTTAATATTTGTATGTAAAAGTAAAAAAAACGTTTTTACATTAACTTTATATAAAAAAGATATAACAATAAAGTAATAAAACCTCTTTCCTTACAGACATTTTCAGTGAATCATTTCAAGACTGCATCGAGACGTTCGAAATTAAAAACTCAACCTTAGAGCGTAACGGGCTCTTGTGTGATTATGATCTGTATTCAATGAAATCTTTGGAAGCTCAGTCGATTTTATATGTTATATTTTTATCTTTTTTTAGATTCATGCTGTATCTCGTACGTAGGACCTGCTGGCCTAGAGCGTGGTACAAAAATATATATTTCCCGAATGGAATTCGAACTCACAACCGTCGAGTCGACTGTCAAACGCTGGACCAGAGGACCAAGACGGCCGGAATATAGAGTGTAGCTGTTTTGTTTAAACATTTATAAAGCGGAAAGTTAGTTTAGTTAAGAAATAAAGAAAGGAGTGTCCTAACACTTAATTATTTTTGCCTTCCTGGCTTTATGCGAGCTAACAATCTAAAACCATCAATACATATTATTCACTCTAAAATCTGTATCTATATAGAAAAAATATTATTAATAATATATTTTAGCTGCACGCTCTATTCTGCATTTAGCGGGGCAGGCAAAGCGAAACCAGTGTCAAGATATTCCGTAGCTAACGCACCGCCCCATTTCTGAGATATTATGTGTTGAGTGGCGGATATCACAGCGGGAAAATGCAAATAAATTATTACAATTATTCTACCAAATGGGGATTGAACCCACAACCACCGAGTCTGACGGCCCCTAACACAATTATTATAAATCAAAACGAGGATTTGAACGTTATAAAGAATTCGTGCTACAAAAATGCGGTCGATAGGCTCGCTGGCCGCTATACGTGTCACCTGTCACACGTCACTATTGAAGTACCGATTTATAGTAGCACATACATTCATATATATAGATATAAAGATGTTTAGTTTTGTTTTTGTGAATTTTATAGTTAAACAGATAAGTAATTTCATAAAAAATCTACATTAATATTTTTAGCATTCTTAAGCAACGTATACCAATATTATAAAGCTAAGGAGTTTATTCAATTCAGGGACTATTAGTTCGAATTGTAAAAAAAAATGTATAAGATGTTCTCTAGTTGGAGCTATAAATTATATGAGCCTAAGCTCAAGTAGTATAGATGATGGAGCCAGGTCCTGGACCCATCATCACACCAGCTCGATGATGGGGCCAGGTCCTGGATTCCTGGAGTCCCGAGTTTGATGAAAATACAATAATTATTATAACTAATAAAAGCGTGTTAAAATGCAAATAAACTAATTTGACTACAAAGTGCGGTCTATCTCGAACTATATAACATAAAAATATAAGTATTTCGTTCTAACTCTTAGCATTTATTAACATCCTATAACCTATTCATATATAGAAATAAATTAATCTATTATAGTAGTTCAAGGTATTCTAAGAAATTCGTATACGGAAGAAATGTTTTACCGTAGCGTCTTAACATTAAGTTCCCAGGTTCCCTCTGCCTACCCTACTACTGCCGCTGGAATACTTTGTGAGGCTGAAACATTTATTCTAGAATTTATATCTATTGATTTACATAATTTCAACTTTAACTCGTAATGAAAATACAATAATTTAAATGATTCGTGACAAAAATGGTTTTAAAGTTCCGCGACAGTTCAAAAATGAATATAAACGTCTAAAATTAATATGACAATAGTCACTAATGATTTTTATTTGGCGCAAATTACAACGTTTCAAGAATGGACGTCGTATATTGTATACTGTATAGGCTCAAGTGCAATCAAATTCTATTGTATAAGCACTTGCTGTACAGTTGATATAACGCTATAGCCCACTAATTTGGCCCACATTATTCTTAACTTTTTAAATATAACTATTTTCCTAGATTATCTATAGAAACAATCTAAAGATACAAAGGCCTTCATGGCACAAAGACACAAGTGTGCGACTGTAAACCTGATGGTTGTGGTTTAACCTGATTCGATTCCAATTCGGCTAAATGAAACATTTTATTGGAGTCCCACGAGATTGGAAATCGCCGCCACATAAGCCGAGTTTTAGTTAGAAACATTGCGTTTTGAGGCCGTAACTCAACGCAGCGATTTGCCTCGTTCTTATAGCGAGGAAATAAAAATAATTCATCCCCCTAAGTGAGAATCGTATCCACAATCGTCAAAGGTAACAATTCACATTTAAATTATTAAATATTAATTTGTCTTGCAAGTGTATGGACATTTGTATACACATATACCTATACGTACAAATACGTATTCAATTCTATAACAGTCCTGTCGAAAAGGAACAAGTTTATGTCCCGCTAACGGTACACTGACCTCAATACATTTTTTCTCAAACCTGATACAGCGCCTATCTCAATCTCTTGAGATGGTTAAAACTTAAAATTTATTGTTTTCATATTTTATTTAAGTTTCACGCTATACTCCTCACTTAGCAGGGTAAATAGAGTATTAAGACACTCCGTTCCCTAATTTCTGCCCAAATTCAAAATATTGCGTATGGAGTGACGGAACTTAACCACGCGTTTTCGTTTGCCAGAGCTGAGAAGTTGAGATTCAACCCACAACCATTGCCTTTTCACAAGCTGTCCCACTACGCCATCATCTTTTATTTAACTTTACGATGTATTTCGAACATAGCAGGGTAGGCAGACTGAACCTGGGAACCTGGGTGTTAAGACACTCTATTCCCATTTAAGACACTTCGGTTCCCTACATTCCACTGAATTCTTGAGACAGACGTGCAAATTGGTTCAACGCCGTGCTTTGATTTTGTTACCAAAGTGAGGAAATGCACATATTAAGTATTTCATTCTCCCAATTGGAAATTGTGACGGCCTCATATTTTAATAAAAATAAGTTTAATATTTTATGAGTTATTGGAAAAGTAATTTAAATTTTGCTCGCGGCTTGTAATATTTCGTAAATAAGGTTTTGCATTTGATAGTTTTATATACATATATACCTCATATATTGATTTAGAGTATAACAGAAATACGTTATTAATAACTAACATTATTAGTATGGACACAAGCGTGTGACTATAAACGCGACGATAGTAGTAGGTTTGATTCCTACTCGAGGAAATGTTCATTTTAATTTTCAATTTCGGCTTAAAAAAAAAAGTTAAGTGCCTCGTTTTGGTAATGAGGCAAAGAGCGGTGTTGAGTTTTGCCACATAACACGCAATGACTCCAGAGTTCGGCGAAAAGTGGCGAACCAAAGTGTCTTGTAGGGAACGGAGTGTCTTAACATTAGGTTTCTTCTGCACATACGAAATACAGCATGAAGTTAAATCTATTTTTATTTACTTATTTTTACGCTGTATTCCTAGCGGGGTAGCCAGAGAGAATGGAGCCCCAAACGTTACGGTAAAGCAAAAACATGTTAACTGTGTTTTTTATTATCTATAATAATCATGAAATAATGTATAAAATTTAAAGATATATTAAACACAGTATTACATGTCCTAATAAAGTAAAGAAAATACCCGCTAGAAGGACTCACTGGTGCTATCTTTATACTACAATATCTTAGGCAACGCTCATTCCAGCACACAAATAAAGATGACGCCATTATTTGGCAAAATTTTAAGAA
>DWMY01001578.1:0-14178 GCA_018249775.1 Heliconius hecalesia formosus | reverse complement strand
AGTTCGATCGACGCTCTGTAGAATGATTTATTTTAATCATTCTCTGGCAAGACTAAATGCATTAATTTTCACCACTTAGCTTGTAGTGTCTTGAATTCAGACAAAAATGGAGTGCCTGGACATTTAATTTTTACTGCCTAATCTGCGATACGCGGCCTGTATCCCGCATAAAGTTGAAAAAAAAGAATCATGACTTTGTTGTGGCACATTATACGAATATACTAGGTAAAAGAAAAGACGAATAAGTAAAATTTTGATATTATGATTTTTTATACATTAAAAAAATCTACTACTTATTCGATTCTTTAATCGATTGAGTTACAACTAGTATTTGGCTTATCAGAACACCACCACTGAACGGTAACCGAAACTACAACCATAATAATCAGACAGAGTCCCACTACTCTATCTAAGTTTTTTTTCTTTAAAAAAACTTAGAATCTAATGCAATTAACTACTAATTTAAACTAAGAAACTTGTGTATCTGTATGTGGCTTGCAGAGTGATGGAGCGTGTTTAATTAAATATAGTTGGTCGACTCAAGTTTGCCCTACAACACTTTGAGACATACGAGTAAATGTCTGATGCAATTTTGTAGCAACCTTCCAATGTACTTGTGTTTTTCTTTGAATCGCTTTTTTCTGTAAACACAACGTATTTATGTAGAAAAAAGTACTTACATAATAAAATATTTTATTATGTAAGTACATTCTTCTACATAAAAACGTATTTATTAATAGTTATTTTTTTGGAAAAGTGCTATATGAAGCCAACACGAGTTACGATAACCATCTTGCGTAGCTATCGAATGAAATATAATATAACTAAGCATCAAAATCAAAATGTTCTTTATTCGATTAGATAATTACAGGTACTACTACACTACAGGCACTACTGTTGGTAGTATCAGTCCTACAAGACTAATTAGAATCAGGAGTAGGTACGAGTAACTTATTATTAATAAGTATATATAAATAGATATAAATATTAAAAATTATATACAAATACATCATAGCTGTCTGTCGGTTGTTGTTGACTGTTGGTTGTCGATTCGATAATGTGGAGAGGAGTGTAATGTTTTCATTTCTCCGCTCTAGTATGGCAAACTTCAATATATGCTTATAATTTTAATTTTATAAAAAGGTTCGTGGCGCAAAGGTATAAAGTGTGAGACTGTAAACGAGACGATTTTGGGTTCACTTCCCACTCAGGGGAATGGATTATTTAATATTTTCATATCTTCGCTCTTGTGATGACGCAAAGTAGTTAAGCATCTCAATACGCAATGCCTCTAGAATTCAGTAGAAAGTGGGGAATGCAAGTGTCTTAATGAGAACGAAGTATCTTAACACTAGGTTCTCACTCCTAGGACCTAGGACCCCCTGTCCACCCTGCTATATGAGGGATACAGCGCGATACTGAAAGAAATTAACAGATCTATTTCATACAAAAATATAGTAAATGTAAAAATTCTATCGTTGAAAGAAAAACATATGTCTGTATTAGAGGGAACAAACGAAGGAGTCTTGCTCTTGGGATTACGAAATCAGAAACGGATGCTACATTATGCATGTAGATGTTTGAAATGCTCCTTTCAGACTTACTTATTCTGAAAATTTTAGATTTTTCTACATATATGTAGAAAAATCTAAAATTGTTTTTTAATTTTTATTAATTTTCAATATAATATTCGGCATTCGATATACGGCATTCAATATTCGGCAGAAAGTGGGGAACGGAGTGTCTTAACACTAGGTTCCCTCTGCCTACCCTGCTGTGTGCGGGATAAAGCGTGAAGCTAATTTATTTTTTATTTTTTTATTTTAATTTTCAATATAGATATTAAGGAATTTTATGTTTAATCGTGGAAGCTTAGCCTACCTAGATCGCAATTTTTTTAACTACATAGGTACTGTATCTCGTATAAAACAGAGTAGGTAGAAGAAATCTAGACATCGCGGATTAAGTAGCAGATCTCAACTCTGCGCCTTGTCTTGTAATCTTTTTTTTTTTGTAAAAATAAAAATAATTCATTCCTCTGAATGAGAAATGAAACTAAAAACAATGTTTGCACTCAGACATTACACTACTGTGCCGAAATAGCTTCTAGAAATTTGCTCCTCTGATTAGTTTGTAAAAAATATGACATTGAATTTTGTTACCTTAAATAAACTCCACTTTGCCATTTTAAATATTTAGTAGGAAAAATTATATATTGCTATAAAACAAAAACTCACATCCATCTTCAAAAGATATATTGTAAATATTCTAACCAGCCAGAATAAGGATCCAGCGGTTTCATCACAAGTGGAGTCTTAATATTTAACGTGTAAGCACAGTTTAAACATATGTTATTTGTATTGAACATTGGTGTTTATTTATTGTTTAAATCGGTTAATGAAATCGAAGGCATACGGACTTTTTCATATTTATTAGGTTTTGATATGTTTTTGAGTAAACGCGACAGGTGGGTTCGATTCCCACTCGAGGAATTGAAATATTTAATATTTTCATTTCCTCGATCTGGTAACGAGGCAAAACGCGGCGTTGCGTCTCGCCATTTGGCAATGCCTCCAGAATTCAGCGGTAGGTATCTTAATGGCAACGGATTATTTTTAATACTAGGTTTCCAGGTTTCCTCTAGATCCATTCACTATTTTGGCCGAATTGATCTCGTATATTTTTTTATTCGAGAATATACTGAAGCAGACAGAAAGTTCATTTTTTTTACGTAGGTAAGTTAGGGAGTGTAGTGGAACACTAAAAGAATATATGATTTCTCGGAATCTCCACGAAAATGAAAAAAAGTGAATTCCACGCAGCAGCTAGGAGCGATGACTCGTTTTTATATATTAACTAAAATTTTCTTGAAATCTTGAGCCATCTTATTGCAGTATATCGCATACGTCATTATCGGACATCGAGTTCCTTCCTACAATGCAATGTAAGTAGCACTTTGTCAGCCTTATTGAATAGATCTTAGAGTTGGATGGAAAACAAAGATATAGTCAAGTCTGGATTGATCAACCTTTATAGTATATGTATCTACATATTAATATATATGCTAATGCATGTTTTATGTTTTTACAATTTTTATTGCCTGCACCATTTTGGAAAAATACCTCCCCGCTATATCCTGCTTACAGAGGGAACCTGTAACTAGTATTAAGTTAAGTTAAGCACTTTCAGCTGAATTGTAAAAGCTAGGTGGAACTCAACTCTGGGCTTCTCTCGTTACCACAGTGAGGAAATGAAAATATTAAATATATCATTCCCCCGATTGGAAATTGAACCCCCGACCTGTCGCGTTTACAGTTGCACTTGTGCCCCTGCGCCACGACTGGCGAAACTCGGTATATCAAAGTTATTACTAACCTTATGTCAATATGAAGGAATACATCCAGTTTTTACATCTTGGTCCCTAACGGCGCACAATGAACCAGTCCGGAAAGTAAACTTTTCAATACAGCCAATCCACAATAGGAACTTTATAATATCACAATTTTAATAGACTCTATGTTGAACCAAGTTTCTATAGATTTGCCCTACAGTTTTTTAAATGTTTTTTTCGTTTGAGTTTCAAACTTTTCCTACAATGGATACCTCCATTGTAGGAAAAATGTGCAGAGGAAACCTAATATTGAGACACACCATTTCCCTAAAGTGATGGAATACAATACATCGCTTTATTTTTCAAAGTGCGAAAATGAAAATGATTTAAATATTCCTCTAATAACGATCGAACCCACGATACTTGTGATTGCTAATATTTATTCAAATAGACCTTTGCAAGTATTTTCGAATCGTCGAACGAACATGTCGCTACCACAGGCTCGGAGCGCAGGTCTGCCGAAAGGAACCGACTGCAAACTCAATAGTTACTATTTTTAATATAAAAGTACAATTTTATTGATTAACACAATAATACAATGACACAAAAAATTAAGATACTTTAATTTAATTTGAGGCCAGTCAAAGCGCAGGGGCAAGCGTGTGACTGTAAACACGACAGGCTATGGGTTCGATTCACACTCGAGGAAATGAAATATTTTCATTTATTCGCTTTGGTGTTAAGGCAAGACGCGGCGTTGATTTCCGCCATTCAACATGCAAGAATCCCAGAATTCGGCGGAAAATAGAGAGTGGATAGTCTTAACACTAGGCTCCCTCTTCATACCCTGTTAAATGCGGGATACAATGTGAAGCTAAACAAAAATATAATATTAATTTCAAATATTTTTATGATTTAATTATTCTTGGACTGGCATAAACTTTACTTATCAAAATTGTTTTTACAGCAACACAAAATATCTGTAGAGGCAAATTTAAAATATATTTTTGAATAGTAACTTGACATATGTTAAATTAAATTTTCTCGTGCCTTAAATTTTTTAAAAGTATCGTATTCCAGGCCAGGCTTCAAACACGCTTTAAAACAGGCATTGAAATAGCCCACTCGCCGAGATATCGAGACAGCCTTTGACGAAACTGTTCTAAATATCTTCCAGTAGAACCAAAGCTTTCAACTTTCAAGTCTATATCAATCAGGCAAATATCACATGCTATGGTACGGGACTCAATCAAGTTAATTACTAGAATAGAATAGTAGGGAATGTTTAGTATTTAAAAACTTCTAGGCCGCCGTGGCGCAGAGGCACAGGTGTGCGACTGCAAGCGCGACAGTTGTGGGTTCGATTTCCACTTCCTGGAATGAAATATTTTGTATTTTCATTTTCCTCACTCTGGTAACCAGGTAAACGGCGACGTTGAGTACCACTGATCACGCAATACCTCGAGAATTCGGCTGCAAGTGGGGAACGCAAGTATTGTTGGGGACGGAATGTCTTAACACTAAGGTCCCCTTGTCCTCTTTGCCTACTATGCTATACACAGCGTGAAGCTAAACAAATAACAAAATTCTAGTGCTCAGCCTTATATTTTATAGCTTCACAGTTGTATTTCATCGTCCATTTCCACCTAAATCAAGGCATGTGTTAGGTAGCGGAATTCAACGTCGCATTTTGTTTTGCTTTTTTATTATAATTATTTCTCCGAATGGGGATTCCATTTACAACCATCGACTGTGGAAATTATCATTCCATACGCAATTTAGTATTTCGCAATTCGGCCGTTTCGTGACCTAAAAAAAGCAGAAAAAGTATATTCAAACATCTATTTTTTTTGAGTCATTGTGCGTTTGGAGTCACAGCCGCTGGACCACGACAACCTCATTGTAAAGCACAAATTTAACAGATAATAGGCCTAAAATTTGGTATGTCCATTTACAACTATCACGGCATCGACATGGACGAAGTAAAATATCACGAAAATACGTTGAATGTTTAAAAATCTTTTTTAAAGTTAAAATAAATTGACATCAGTTATCGGTTTCGACAGAGTCAGCTTTCAGAGCAGAGATCAGAGTAACCTTTAAATTTACTATTATTTACGTATTCCAGATTTTTTTATTTACATGTCATTTAATAAACTAGTAAAATTATACTTAATCTTTTTCCCAACCTTCGTTCATTACAAACATATTGTGAGGGTCAAATAATGTAGAAAAATATGTCCTCTAATTTTTTATATATTGTAACACAATTTTTAAACTTCTACGCTTAATCCCGCATATTGCAGGCCGCACAGAGAACCTAAACTAAAGACACTAGTCCACTGTACACTCAATTTTCAAGATATTCAGTTGGTGGAACTCAACGCCGCTCTTGGTCTAATTTGAAGATAATTTATTCTCGCAAGTGGGAATCAAACACATAATCGTCGCACTTTTAAAGTCAGACACTGTGCCAATGCCATGATGGAAAGCATTATTCTTTTACATTATTAGACCTGATAAGGAACACCATAATAAGATTAACAAGAGTCTCATCAATGCACCATTCTGACACAAGCCAGACTTTTTGGCGAAAACCGATAAGGAAGTCGGAATTCTTGTTTCGGACAAGAAGTCATAATTGTTAAATGGATATTCTATTTTGCATTGATTTGTATTTTGTATTTGATTCAACTTATAAATTTAGATTAGATATATTCTTAAGAACTGGACTCACATCAGTTGTGGAATGTTGATATTTCACTGGTACTTTCAGTGTATTTATATAATTGAAAAACACAGCGTTGCGTTTTTATATTTTCTTTTACTACAGGGAACCTAGTGTTAAGACGCTTTCTCTCGACAATTGCCTTTCTCGTCTCTTACTCAATTTTTTATTGACTGGATTGACTGTAAAATTAGAATTATTTAAATATATTCATCATTTACTGTCAATCCAACAGTATTACGACAGCTTCGTTATCAAAATCGTTGTTATTTAAGAAGACAATACAGTACAATCAAAACTGTACCACAATAACCTCAAAAATAATTAAAATTTCCTTTTATTTTTGTGTTTACCTTACATTTCATATTGTGTTTTGCATAGTGGAAACCTAGTGTTAAGACATTCTGTTCCCCACGCTCCTTCCAATTTTAGTGATAGAACCAAAGCGTAAGCATAAAAATAATTTATTTCCCCAATTAAGAATCGAACTTACAACCGTCACCTTTACAGTCCCGCCTCTAAAAACTACCTCATCCAAAACAAAATTACATTTATAGATCTATTATGAAATACATCTACGTTATCTCCAGAGCCAGTGCTGTTATACCATTGTTATTGTACGACAATTCCTCCACTAGTCTTCTGTCTGTCAGATGTAGCGGACTTGGCTATTTTTAGTTTAATAAAGTATTCATTTAGGTGAATTCTTAAGATATCCTCGGACGGATGCCGAAGTTTGGATAGATTAATGAATTTGAAATTCTTTCTTCAATTTTGAAATGTATATTTGAGATTATTTTATTTAATAAATTCTTTTTTTCATATGTTTTCGCTTAAAGGGTAGGAAAGGTATGCTTATGAGAAAGCTGCACTTTCTTCTAGTTAATTGTTTTTAATTTAATTATCAATCAATAACGGTAGTAGGGATCGAACCCAGAACCAGTCGGTTTACGGTCACACTATGTGCCCCTGCGCCACGACTGGCCTCCTATCCTATCCTACTTAAAAATATAACACTGCACTGGCTTCTAATGAAATGTTTTAAATATGTAATCCTCTTTAAAACAAAAATTAGAAACCAATGCAGCTTTGCTATGCTTATGGGAGTACCGTTCATATGAATTGCGGCTTTCGTGGTTCCATTCCTACTTGGGGTAATAAACTATTTTTATTTCCTTGCTAACTGATAACAAGACATAACGCCGCATTGAGTTTAGCCACACAACACGCAAAAATACCAAAATTGGTCAACGCAGTGTCTTAATATTAGGCTTCGTCTGCCTATCCTGCTGTAGATGATCCGTTTTTCTTTTAATACTCATAATTTATTATGAGAATTAACTAAAATACACAGGTTGTACACGAGTAAATATTATGAGAAACTTCAATAAAAAGGGATAAAAAGGGGAAAAAACTTCTCTTTAGTTCTAAAAACTTTATACAAAGTTACGGCAAGTTAGATTAGTATGGGTCGTCTTTGCTATTTCCTTTATCTGGTGTACGTGTATGTATTTTTTATAGGGAAACCCTTTAACCGGATAAGGATGTAGAATTTGTTTTTTTTTATTGGTAACGAATTAAGGATGCCGTGGAAAAACATAGTGATTATTGATTCGATTCTCACTCAGGAGAATAATCCTTTACAAATTATTGTCATTTCTCCGTCTAATGAGTCAAAGCGTGGCGTTAAGATACGCATTCAATACACAATGTCTAATGAATTCTGGCAGATGTAGGAAACATAGTGTCTTAACACTAGGTTTTCTCAGTCTATGTTCCTAATGTGCGGTAAAAAAAATAATGACATGAATGAAAAAGAAATGAGAGTACGCCATAGATGCGCTTTTAATATGTGTCCAACCGCGAAATTAAAATATTTACCATGCATGCACCTTGCTGACCGGCGATTTTACACAGATATTTTCCCGTGCCGTCGGCGATTTTTTATTTAACGATAGCATCCGGCCGGCAATTTTTAAGCGATTTTATTTAACTTGATTCGCCATCATCGTAACTATTTATTAAAATCTTCCACTTTCCTGGTGACTGGTGTAATTAAGTATTCAGAAGTGTAGTATTATATAGTGTGTATATGGGTATCAAATTAAAAGGGCTTGGCTATACTATGAAATAAATTCAATATAGCAAGCACAACAAAACGGCGAACTACATATTTCATAAATTACCCTAAATATGGGCCTCATCTTATAGTAATTCATGAATAGAGTAGCGTATATTGAAAAGGAGCTTGGAACACCTGGAACGAGTTGGTTTAGGAAGAAGGTTAAATCTGGAATGAAATTAAGAATAAGAATTATTGAGTTTGTTAAAAAGGACGGAAAGGATGTACATATCATGACGAAACTGAATTGGGAGCCAATTCATTTGAGCATAAAAATGAGAAATGTGTTCTTCATCATTATCATTAATTTACGTAAACCAAAAATAAAACATACTGCCAGAATTTGTATACGTTCTAATTTATTAAATTGCTCTTCAGTTATATCCAAATAGCATACACCGGCGTAATCTTGAATTGGTAATAGTAGAGATCGTGCAAGCGTAATTTTTGTTCGAACCCACAGCCATCGCGCTTACAGTCTGAGCAACTTAGCCTTCTTCCTTTATATTATGTATAAAACTAATATAGGTAGTACTAAACTTTTACATCCACGTGTGTCACTGACCGTAACTAATGCCAATCTGATAAGTTGTGAACAACACTCGCAACTCGATATTCCTTTGTGATTTAACGTTGTAAGTATGTTTTTTTGTTTGTTATTAAGAAAACATTATATTGAAGTTTGAGTCTTCGGGTTCTTAGCAAAGGTCACCAGTTCGCATTCCGAATTCTTTTTTTTAGCTTCATGCTGTACCTGCATATGGAATCTAGTGGCAGAAGGAACCTAGTGTTCACTCTACCCCACGTAGGAAACAAATATATTTCTAGAATATAAGTAAAGAGTGAGAAAATAAACACGTATTCATTTTCACAAACATTCTTAAGACTTAATAGAAAAATCTAATAAAACTAGGCCAAATCCAAACTCCAATACTGATTGATACATAGTTTTGAGGTTCTTTTCAATGAATGAAAAAAACTGAATGTCTTCAGTCCCACAAAAACCCGGTTAAATACGAGTCGGACTCGCCCACCGAGGCTTCCGTACCAATTTCAGGATTGTAGGTCAACGGAAAGTACAACTTTTAAAAGTTAATAAACTTAAGTTTACGGGTGCATGCACTCATTTTGTATTAAATAAATAAACATATAAATCTGTAATATTTTTTTTATGAAAAAACTATAAACTATCACATTTGGGAATTTTTTCCTTTATTTTTATGAGAAATTACAATTTCTCATTTCGGATCAAATTTCATAACTGTAATACATGATAGCCAAATAGCGATAGATAGATAGCAGTTATAACTACGCGGCGAATTTCGTAAGAATTACATCAAAAACTATGCATGAATGGTCGTCTGATTTGATTGCGTTGACTTAGAATAATATTTTTTCTATGCTCCCAGGGACCATAGACCTCAATATAAATTTCAGCTTGATATCTCAATGCGATCTCTGAGATAAATAGTCTTGACAGACGGACAACAAGGTGATCCTATAAAGGTTTCGTTTTTACCTTTTGCGGTATGGAACCCTAAAAACACGCCACTTACTTACAAATAATTGCGAAAACCATCACGAACCAAGGAACCATATCGGATTCAACTCACGTTTGGTCCTAATCATTTCCGCGCGTCCCCTTCATTTGGGGGCAGCGACGCTAAAACTTTAATTTCATTTCAAATAAATTGTTTAATACTTTCACAGTTATTACTGGCTGTAGATTCTTAAATAAAGTTGTTTTCTATTAAGATTTTATAGTATAGTAGAATTAATAAATGTGTTTTAGAAAACGTATAGGTATATATTGTAAGGCTATCGTGACGCAGCGGCACAAGGCAATATTAATAATATTTTATTTCTTCGCTATGGCACCAAGGCAAAAGCTCGGCGTTGAGTTCCTCCACTTAACACGCAATGCCTCAAAAAATTTGGCGGAAAGTGGAGAACGGAGTGTCTTAACACTAGGTTCCCTCTGCCTACCCTACTATGTACGATCAACAATGTGAAGCTAAAAAACAACGATAAAATTTTTTACGTAGCTGGACTCAACCCTGCGGCTCTTGCGGAAACTGTCCGGACGCTGTAGCCACTAAGCTATTCGTCTTATCATGCATATGACGTTCAAATTCTTATACGCTTGTTACAATTTATTTTTGTCAGCATCTCTGTAAGGAGGTTTCTACAAATTAACGCAACCTAATAGTTATTGCTAAGAAACCATAAATTGGCAAGAGAAAAGGCTATTTATTAAATACTTTACTAAGAATACAAAAATATTAAATTAAATCAGCTTCACGCTGTATCCCGCACACAGCAGGGTAGGCAGAGGGAACCTAGTGTTAAAACACTCCGTTCCCCACTTTCTACCAAATTTGTTGTTGGAGGCATTGCGGGTTGAGTGGCAGAACTCAACGCCGCGCTTTGCCTCAACACCAGAGCGAAGAAATGGAAATATAAATTTAAGTAAATATTTTATCTCTTCGAGTGGGGATCAAACCCACAACCAGTCGGTTTTACAGTCACACTTTGTGCCACTGCGCCACGACTGGCCTCAAGACTGGCATATTCTAGAAAAAGTATAAAATTTGAACGTTAGCGGAAATCGAACCTACGGCGGCAAATATGTTATAATAATAAATCTAATTTTATCTCTTGCAACGTTTTGAAAGGAGCCGTTTCTAAAGTGATGTATCATTAGGTTCTCTCTAATTTGGCATATGAACAAAAACTTTCAAATGTCCATGTCACTACCACTATTTGTTTCAAATATCATCACATCTGATGATGATTCATGAGACTGACTTCATGAGGCACACTGCTGGTGAAAGGCCTCCAAGAATTTCAATGACAATCAATCCTAAACTTTCTGTAAGTAGCGGCTTCCGAGGACATAGAATAGATCAATTGCCCACTTTGAACTGGGCTGTAGGGAACGTTCAATATTCCATCTCTATATGAATATTCTCTATGAATAATCTATTTTGTGAGATTTAAATTACAAAACATTCAGACATGACTAAGCTGCCTGAATTATTTCTTGCAACGAAGAACTTTCTATTAAATATAATACTATCTTTTTAGCTTCACGCTGTATCACGCGTATTAAAAGGGTACGCAGAAAGAAGGTGGGAATCTAGTGCTAAAAAACTCCGTTCCCCACTTTCCGCCGAATTCTCGGGACATCGCGTATTGCGTGGCAGAACTCAACACCGCGCTTAGCCTCGTTACCAGAGCGAGGAAATGAAAACATTAAATATTTAATTACCTCGAGTGGGAATCGAACCCATAACCTGTCGCGTTTACATTCGCACGCTTGTGCTCCAGCGCCGCGACATCCTTAAGAATATAAGAAAGTATAGCCTATAGACACAATATTATTATGTGAATAAAAGCGCAATAAATAAATAGATTTGGGTTCGATCTCACTCGGGAGAATGATTATGTTTCAAATTATTCTCATTTTCCCATACAAAGCATAAGCACGGCGTTAGGTTCCGCCACACAATGCTTCGGAAATTGAGCTATAAATGGGAACGGAGTGTCTTAACATTAGGTTCCTTCTGCCTACCATGCCATGCAGAAAAATTTTAAAAAAATCTAATAAATCAACTTTACACTATATTTCACACACAGCAAAATAGACAGACGGAACTTAGTGTTAAGACACTCCCTCTATTTATATAAATAAGATATATGTCTATCACAATAGACAAATATGATAATAATTTGTGACAAATAACCCTATTGACAGGCACGTTAATATAACTTATACGTACGTATTTAGTCCTTTATTAAATTGTAATGCGGTTTACCCTTTGATGTGTCGTATGTTCCTTAGTATAATCGCTGTTGATTAAATTTCTATGTTAACAATTTTCAATAATAGTGTGGAATTTTGGTAATCAGATAATAACTAAATATAGTTATCTTTTTAAACATTTTTTAAAGTGTTATTCCACACTTAGTAAAGAAAAATACTTATTTAGAAAACGTATATATTTTTTTATAGATTGTGGGTTCGATCTCACTCGGGAGAATGAATTATTTTCATTTCCTCTTTCTGGCAACAAGACAAAGCGCGGCGTTGGGTTCCAGCACTCAACATGTCTCAAAAATTAGGCGTTGTATGATAGAATGAGTGTTTTAACACTAGGTTCCCTCGACATATCCTACAATACATGAAAATGTGTGAAGTTTCCTTTTTTTATGCATTCTCTTTATCCAAACATACTATGAAACGTTTATATTGAGTGTCCCTCGAACTGTAAAAATATAAAATGGAAACTATTATCGCTATATATTCTAGCACGTCGAATTCCCCTGATCTTTTAACGGTTGAGCAAACTTTGTAAAAGAGCTCGGCCGGTGTGTTGTAGACTTACACTTTTTTATTTGGGTTAGTTTTTTTATTTCACATTTTTCGTATAATTTTTTGTACACAAATTCTGAAAAAATGTGTTGATTCCTTTTATCTGGAGTGCATTACATTTATATTAAACACTAATTGTATCAAGCAACTTCGTTTGCTTGGACTATAAAACGTAAAACTCGTAAATTCCGTTCCCGTAGGAATTTTGGGAAATCTTTTCTTCGTTTACTTATCTTTTCTTCACTTAGGTAACGAAAAAATAATATTATATATTAATCTTTCGTTACCTAAGTGAACTGATAAACGAAGAAAGGATTTCGTGGAAGGAGGAAGAAAGGATTCTTTAATTGCATATTATACACCTGTTATGTATATATAGTTAATAACAAACTCATAGTAGCTATTCAACTGCAAGTTGAGAGCTGCCGGAGAGAAAAACTGTAAACAGAACTGAACAACTGTGTACAAAATATTATAATAAAATGGTTTTTTTTTATTATTACAATAAAACATTTATTTATTACTCATTTATATACTATGTATAAAAGATATTTTTAAAACCGCAATAATACCGCAATGATAAGAAAACAATAGCTATCTATATTATAATATTTACCCTAATTCTCTTAATTGAATTGACTGAAAAAATATTATATTTTATAAAACATGTCAGATATAGATTTGCGTGGCAAAATTCAATAATAACAGCATTTACCCATCCGTAAATCAGATATATTTTTTAAGTTTCACGCCGTATCCCAAATGGAACCTGGCAAATGGAACCTGGTGTTACACACTTTACTATCAATAAAACTTTTTCTTTATATACCTATATAAAAAGACAGAATCTAAACAAGCCCGCAGACAACGACGATCACATGGCCCAGCGGACAGTTATGCACCAACTGTCCTCTAGTAAGGATTTGAATAACATTTATCGATATATTATAACAAGCTTACTATATATTCTATTAAATATTTTATATGGTTCTATATAAAAAAAATAGATATTTTCATGCATTTTATTTTAGAAAACGTTTAAAAATGTAATCATCGACATTTTTATATTATTGTTACGACTTATTTGTGTTACTAGGATCTTTGTAGGCAGACTTGAGATTTGTTATTAGAGTGGAATAACATTTGTGTTAACAATGTTACTATTATTATAAGGTTCACGCTGTGCGGGATCACAAGGCAGAGTAGACAGAGGGAATGCGGGAACCTAGAATTAAGACATTTCTATTAAGACACATCGGTTCCCCAATTTCCGCCAAATTCCGGATGCATCACTTGTAGAGTGCCTCAGGTAACGCCGCTGCTTGCTTCTTTCCTGGAGGAAATGAAAATAATTCATTTGCTCGAGTGGAAATTGAACCCACAACCTTCGTTTACAAAAACAGCGTTTACAGTCGCACACTTGTGCCCCTGCGCCACGACTATCCTTTAATTTCCACTCTTTCTCCAATCTTATTCCAATTCCTGCATAAAATGTAAATTTTAGAGAAAATAAGAGCAAAAGTACATTAACAGCATAAAAATTATAATATATATTCTATCGATATAAGCACAGCGCTAAATAATCGAACCGCAAATGTGCGCTTCACAAAACGGCTATGATA
>DWMY01001577.1:0-14178 GCA_018249775.1 Heliconius hecalesia formosus | reverse complement strand
ATCATTTGTTTTCTAATTAACTTTACTGCATACTATTGAATTTTTAAATAACTTGCCCGTAATTTTTGAATATTTTTATAGAAAAAAGGAACAGATTTTCAGCTAAAAATGTTAGAAAGGCATCAAATTTTAAGATAGAACTAGTTTACAAGATAGGTTTATACTAGAAACAGATCTAATATCTAACGAATTACAACAAAACATCTAAGAACAGCTACAGTAAAAGGCCTGGTTGATATTTAAATGGGTTTGACAGATTTTGTTACATCGATTATGAAGCTTGAGTTAATGAAATATTTTCAAAATTTTTGCTAATTTCAAAATATTTTTTCTGTCTACACTACAGACTTAGAAAATAGTGTAGGCTTCGGTAAGTACTTTCCGAATCTTACTTTACCTGGTGTTCAGACACTACGTTTTAATTATGATACTCCCGTTTCCGACTTTCCGCGGAGTGAGTGGTGGAACCTCGTTACTAGGACGACGAAATGATAATATCAAGTATTCCAAACCCACGAGTGGGAATCGAATTCACAGCCAACCAGTGCGACAAGATGGCCCATTTTTTATTATTGTTTTAATTGTTCAAAAATATAATATAATATTCTTTTTATTTTGCTAAATTCTTATCAGATTTGACAAAATTTTCCAAAAACTGGTCAACACATTTGAAGATCACGCAGGCCTTTAAGAAACTACGTTACATACATAGGTAAAGAAGAAATAGATTAGACGGATGGAAATTCTGGGGCATTGCATATAACTAGGTACTACATATTTATACTCTATAGGATTATTACGAATAGAGTACGCTAGAAGAAAGACTAGAAATCTCTATAATATAATTATTAAGGAGTTTTGGCAACACAGATTATATACAAGTAATGTCCTGTTTTTTTTTTCTTTTCAACTTTCAAATTTAAATCTAATTTGAATTTATAGTCAAAACATAGATACTAAAAAAAATCACGAAGCTGTTCTTCGTGATTTTTTTTTATTTGACAGAGAAAATGTCAAAAGTGTTTGACAATTCGTTCCTTTGACAAATTTTGACTGTGAGAAAGTTTTGACTATAATGTAGGATTTGAAATCCACTTCGTATTTTTGAATTCATCCCTTTCCATAATAAATTAATGTTTACTTATTTTTTTTTAGTTTAACACTCTGTTTCATATATTTTAAAGATATAAATATACAGTAGACATTAGGTTAATATATAAGATAGATTGAAAATGTTAAGTGTAAAAGGAATTAAGTAATAAATTTAAAACAAGTAATTTATGAAAAAAATTATACATGCCTACTATATTTTAACGTTATTAATATAAATACAAAAAGATAAAAAAAGAAAAACATTTAAAAACTTATAAATATTAACGTAGCAACGCGTCTCTTGAACACCGTACTAGCAACGCTAGTACGGTGTTCAAGAGACGCGGATTTGATTCCCGCTACGTTATTTTTTTTAATATTTACTTATCATCTTCTCCTTTGTATGAGAAATACACAAAATTCAAAGAACATAGAAATAATTGACTGAAGTAATCAAGATATTGATTTACAAAGAAATGAAATGAAATTTCATATACACTTATCATTTCCATCTATTTATATTATTTTTTTAAAACTACAAATTAAATACAACCATTGAACTTACGCAGTCAAATACTCTTATAATACTGTTAATATGAACTAAATTTTACTTTTATAGTGTTAATATTATATGTAACCAGCGATTCTAGCTTTCTAATTTATTTAATACATTGAAATTCTAGATTTTCAGTTTTATTTTAATTTTAAGGCGTTTAAGTTTATGAAATTGCAGATTTTAAGCTTGTATTTATTTCATGAGTTTTTTAAGTATAAATGGTGATTGTTTTTTTATTTATAAAAAGAAAAACAATTGATAAAATATATGTAAGAACCAAACAATCTTAAGAAATCGAAATTATGCAATAATCTTTAAAGAAATTTATATTGATGCGTTTAACTTTAAACATGTAAAAAAGATACAATTTATTAAAATAGTATATAAAAAAACGAAATAATCCTATAACAGTTACTTTCTAATCGAAATATTAATCAAATGTGAGATTCTTTACATAAATTCAAAAAGACCTTATTAAGTAACTTCGCTTAAATAAGCTTTCATATACAAGCTTTGAGCATGACACAAACACACAAAGTCACAGCGCATTTAATTACGAATAAACACAAACACACTTTATTTACATTTTAAATGTTAAATATAAACAATAAGTGCATCCAAACTAACGACCAACTTGTGCTTAGAAATTATTCGATTATTTTTCTCTTTCTCTCTCTCTATTTAACTCAAAATGGCGTGAATATTACAAAAATATGCTGAAGTCTTTGCCTTAAATATTATATAACAATATTTATAATGATCGATTATTCTGCGATAATTTGTCGTCTTCGACATCGATTTTGGCATTATTCGGGTCTTTCAGTAGCTCCCATATGTTATTCTTGTCTAATATTTCAAAACCTCCTTTATTTTCAGGCGCAATATCGATTTTTATTTGGCTGTTTAACGATTTGTCTAAATCGGTTTCAGAAATCGGATTCGATGGTATTTTGTGAATTTCCTTGTTAATCGATTTTATCGGTTTCGATATATGTTTTGTCACTTTATTCGATTTTATAATCGTATCGTCTTTTGTTGTATTATTGTTGATGTCTTTGTGTGTGTCATTTGTGTTGATTAACGGTTTTTTTATTAATGTTTTGGGTTTCGGTTTTTTTGTTCTATAATGAATATTTTTTATATTGCTTTTCGTGATTGTCGTTATGGTATGAGGCATTGTTGATGTTTCAGTTGATTTTGTTGTTTGTATCATATTTTTTTGATTTACAGTTGTATTTTTGTCCAATTCGGTTGATTTTGTTGAAAATATTAAATTTTTCTCGGTTGTCACTGTACTTTTATCTGATTCCTTCACTTCGACCATTTTTATAGTTGTCGTAAGTGGAAGTGCTGTAGTAGAAGTTGTAGTAATATTTTCTTTATTTGATATAATTTTATGATTTTCTTTAGATTTTGTAACGACTGTAGCATTATTTTCAGTGTGTTTTATAATTTGAACAATATTAATAGGTTTAGATTTGATAAAGAACTTCTCGTGCTTATCTCCATAGGTTGCTTTCAATGTACCTTTACGTCGAGGCAACGGTTTTTTGAATATATTGGATTTTTTCAAAAAACTTTTGTTTACAGGTACTTTTTGTACAATAAGTTCACCACTTATATTTGGAACAGGTTCAATTTCATTGTTAACTTTTTGATTATCTGCGTGGTTTGTATATGTTACAGTCGGTATTATTATAGGATCATCTGATTTAGTAGTAGCATCCGTGGATGAATATGTTGTTGTATTATCATTTATGTCATTAGTTGATACTATCGTAGTGTCTTTTATTCGTCCCATTCTTGTTGAAACACCATTATTAGTTTCAGTAGAACTAACTTCTGGACTTTCTGTCGTACTCACACTAACTGTAGACGTTTCAGTGCTAACACTTTCAGTGGAGGTTTCTGTAGTTGTGGGATGTTTCTTTTCATAATCTGTCCTAAATTCGTAATCACGACTACAGATACGTCCACATTCACATATATTATCTATATTTGTATTCGTTTTGAGACTTGCCAATTGTGTTTTATCGAACCAAGTAATGAAATCGTCATCAGTAATACCTTTTAGTAAAGGACTTCCAGGTCTGGCGTGGAAGAAGGTCTCAACAGCTAAATCTGGTCGACTTGAAGGGTAGATTTTGGCGAATGCCGGACGGAGACTGGTTATAACGAATTTCGATCGCGCTTCGTATGTCACACACACTGGACATGTTGAGCTAATCTGTAATTAAATTACATAAATTATTAAATAGATATATAAATATCCTTGTATATCTTCCTATAAACAAAAAATAAATGTATACGAATATTCTCACAATTTATTGAAAATAATAATGTTGCAAAATAAATATTGATATTATTGAATATTTAGATTAGCAATACTATATTTATAAATAATGTTATACTTACATTAGCAAAAACGAACCAAACAGATTCTCCTCTGGACCCATAGTGGAGATCAGCGAATGTAGCTCCGTCTAACACCACTGGATTTACAGAACGTAGTTCATAACCAGAGAATAGAGACGATTCGAGACGAAGGATTCCAGAACGTTCTTTGCCTTTCCATCTAAAAAAAACATCGATATAATAAGTCTTAGTTAAAATCGTATTTCTAAACAGTATATTAATAAAGTAGGTGTAAAGTAAAGTATAATTTTATAAGATTTCATAGCCAAAGAGTAAAACGTGTTTGTCATCAGGCTATGAATCGCAAGACAATTGAAATTTTCACAAATGATATATTTCTGTTGCCACTTTAGCCACAAATACCAATAAACGTAATAAAATAAATATTTAAAAAGGCCCCCATACAACGAACGTGATTTTTATCCGTTTTTATAGATAACACAACAAACCATATAAGGCTGTTTATTAATAATTATAAGGGAGTTGAAATGAAAAAAGTTTCGTTATAATTTTGGACATTTATGGAACGTACTTGAAGCAAGTTTTGATGATAAGCGTCGGTAGATTTCCTTGTAAATCTTCAATACTACTTCTTTCCGGTCGTATTTCTTCGATTATTGCTGCTTGGACGTTGAGAAGAGAATTTTCTGGTTTCGGTATATATGTTGAGTATGATATTGTTCCCTAGAAACAGTAAAGAATGGAATATAATGTAAATGGTAATAATGTGTATAATAATATAAAGTTTTAAATAAGTAAAGTCTTCTTCTTCCTGGTATTAACCTTTCCACTTTTCGTCGAATTCTAGAGGCATTGCGTGTTGAATGCCGGAACTCAACGCTGCGCTTTGCCTCGACACCAGAGCGAAGAAATGAAAATAGAAATTTAAATAAATATTTCATTTCCTCGAGTGGGGATCGAACCCATAACCAGTCAAGTTTACATCCATACTTTGTGCCCCTGTGCCACGACAAAAATTATCATGAATAAAAGGATTAAGAAATTATATTAATTAAGGCTGTCGTGGCGCAGTGGCACAAACGTGCAACTAATGGGAAAGGTTGTAGGTTCGATTTTCGCTCGTGGAAATGAAATATAAATATAATAATAATTATATATTTTTTGCTCAGGTTACGAGTCACAGAGCAGAAAGAAAGCGAGAATTCGGCGGAAAGTGGGTAACGGAACTGTTTTAATGGGAACGGGGTGTCGGTTATGTGGGATACAGTATGAAGCTAAAAAAAAATAAAGAAAACTCGAAACCTTATTACATATTGAAACATTGACCTGTACAGTAGCGCAGCCGGCGCCGGTCGCGTACACGAACACCTTAGTGGGCAGGCCGGGCAGCGCGAGCGCGCGCGGCGGCGTGCGCGCGCGCAGCTCCAGCGTGTCCGTCAGCTCCATGCCCGCCGTCGCCAGCGACACTGTCAGGGCACGGTGTCTGGAAATTTATTATAGAGGTGTTATGCTTTTTGACATTTTTTATTTTATTAATTAAAAAAATCGGTAGCCTTATATAATCACATTTTTGTTCGTTTGTCTGTATGTCTGTGCATTATTTTTAAATTTTTGAAAAATAAACAGTTGTTTTTTTAATTTCATGCTTTATTCTGCACATAGCGGGATACAGCGTGAAACAAAGTGAGCAGAGGGAACTGGGGAGCCTACTGTTAAGACATTTCATTTTCCATTAAGCACTATTATTCTCCACTTTCCGTTGAATCTTTGAAGCACTAAGTATTGAGTGGCGAAACTCAACGTCGCGTTTTACCTCCCCACTAGAGCGAGGAAAATGAAAAATATTACATATTACCTTCAACGCAATTTGATCCCACGATCGTCACGGTAGGCTTGTGCTTCTACACTAAGATCTACCTGCTGTACGACAGCGATAAGAGCGCGTGCGTGTAAGTGACCTGTCGTAGGCGAGGCCGGCGTAGCGCGCGGCGGCGTCGGTGGCGCGGAAGGCGAGCGCGGGGTGGCGGCGCAGCGTGGACGCGCGGTAGTACAGGAAGCGCGCCGCCGCCTCGCCCTCCGCCAGCGCGCCGCGCGCGCACGCGCCCCGCAGCACGCGCACGCCCGCCACGTACTGCTCCATCGTCACCGCTTCTGCGTGCACCGTGGACGAAAATACATATTAATAACATTTTTTAAATCTATTATTAATAAGAGATTAGTAATAAAAGATATGAGTCGGGACACTTTCGATATTAATATTTACTTCTAGTCGCTCGAACCTTTTCAATTATTTACTTGACGTTTCTTTTTCCGTTCTTGAAAAGAAAGACACGCAAAATATTTTTTGGGCATTTTATTACACATATTATATATTTTGATAATTTTAGCTATCCAAGAAACCTCGTAAACCGTACAATATCGGACCTTACTTTATAAGAAAAAAAAAGTAGAAAATAATTTCCTCTATCACCTGCATTAGTTTGTCTAACGATCTAATAACACTCATGTATATTTATTTATATATATAGTGGACATTAGATGCCATCGTGACACAGCATTTGATTGTAACAAAAATTTTAAAATTGGAAGATACATCGGTAATCTCTCTCTCTCTCTCTGCCAACTAAATGTATGATACAGCGTGAAGCTGCAATAAAATATTATTATTAATATTTTTAACTAACCATAAGAAGTAGTCTTTATGTTTCTTGAAGTTTCTTCCAACAACCAATCTGCCGCATCTTTCCTCGGCGCCGGCCAACCGAACTCCCCTTCTTCGGTTGTTGACGCGTTCCTGAGTATGATAAGCGCTTCGGGTACCAGCGGACTCCTGAAAATTGTAAGTAATTCATATTTCCGGACACAAATTTAGTTTAATAATAGTCAAGTTTAGGTTAGCTTAATGGGAATTATTTTAGGAAATATTAATAAAAATCATTAATACCTGGCCATGACTAAAGCTAGCACTGACGCAGCCAAAGCAGCGGGTGAAGTTAAATTATATAAATTTTTCTCCAAATATTTCTGCGCTCGTTTAGCGATGTCGGCATCCACCTGTAATATACATAATTTATTCAACACATAGTATAATTTTAGATTATCTGATGAATGAGGATTTAAAATAGTAAAACCTAACACAAACTAAATATAGTTTATATTATTCGCCTCAGCTTTTTATAGATTCAGAAAAACACTACATTACAATAATCTATTTCGACAAAGTTGACAAGACGATGATTGCATAGAACTATACGGTTTTGGATAAAAAAAACTCATCTGATGTAATATATTTAAAATATTTCTGTTTTACATGATAATGCGATGAAGATAAAGTTGCAGTTCAATCCCGTAAAATAGAGTGACTTATTATAAAAAATAAAATTTACTTAAATATTTGTAAATAACTTCCTTTTCATTTTAACTAACTATTAAATATTATATTCTAACCTGATTTTCAACACCAACTTCCAACAAAGCGGTCAAAGTTTCAGCCGTCACTTCAACAGTCCTTTCCCATTCCATGTCATCTTTAGTCATATTACCGTCTTTATCGTAATAATAATATTCACTAACATCTATATCTAGTTTATCAGTGTTATTCTTAATTTCCACAGGAAAATAATCAACTTCTTTATCATCTGGTAAAGGTGTGAAAGAACCATCTGAGTTTTGTCGTTTTTGTATCCAAGTTTTAATAGATTGTAGTAAATTTGGATCGATTGGGTAATATGACTGTATTTTGTTAAGAATTTCTAATATTTTAATAGTTGATAAGTGACTGCTGACGGAAGGATGGTCGCTGAAAGAATTGTCGCTTTTTCGGAAGGAAAGTAGAATTTGAACCTGTAATTTTATTTCAGTTATTAGTATGTTGTCCTATGTGGCATCTTTATCTTTCTCTTTTAATTAGTTAATAAAGATTTGACGTTTGATTTTCATATTGTGTGAATTCAAGAATATTGTGTAAAAGAACGCACATGTGTTAAATTTGTCTTGTTTATATATTAATCATTCCCACGTAATTAATTTCTGCATAAATATCATTTTAACTGATCATGATTATAAAAATGTAATAACCTGCTCAGGCAACTTCTTCAAGATCCTCTCCCTTTCATTGACGTCAACCAAATGTGGAATATGTTCCAAAGCCAACAATGGCGCTAAATCTGCAGTGGCAGCTGATATTTGAGAATCCCTCCATACATCCGACCCTTGATCCTCATTCTGGAAGCTATATAGTGGAAGATGTAGACCACCAGATATTAGCAAATTTCCTGATGCTGAACCTGGTACTACACCGTGAGGGAGACTAAGTTCCAGTACTTGGGAGAAACCGGCTTCTTCGTTGAAATTCCATATTCTGAAAAGTAAGGAATTTTCCTATAGCATTTATATTTTATAACAAAAGAAAAATAACGCGAAAAAAAATCTAAAACATAAATAATATTTTGTATTTAACATATACAGCTATCGTCATATATTTGTATAATATTTAATTAAATTTTTAATATGTTTGTGTGCGAAACATGACATTGAGACAGACATTGAATCTACATAATATTAAATGCCAATTCAGTACACATTTTTAACCTTTGGCCATACTTGTTCAAGTAGAAGGTTAACATCACATTTTCTTTTTATATAATTAAAGTAAATACGCCTGCGAGCCACCTTGAATGTTTTGACATGTAATTTGCGCACAGTGGCGCAATAAGATTGCAAGTTCGACCCTCACCCTTTAAATTTCGCAACTCATCCCTTACAGTAACTTACTTAAAGTCTTGAATTCAAGCAGAAAGATAAAATAGTGTTTTGTGACTATGCTCCCTTGACCTACCCTACTTTATATGTAAACACCCTATAACTCACCTAAAATCAGCCTCGTCACCCCATAAAGCGCTAAACCCTACATATTTGATCCTCATATCACTGGCCAAGGGCCATACTAGCAATCGTCGTTCAGATGGTACCGCCCCCCTACCGACTGACAGCCTCGACCCCTCCCACCACACCCACCACGCGCACCACTGTGTACAGTCTGTTTGGTCCGTTTGTTCTGCGCTCGCTAGGTGGACGTCGTAACCTGAAAATAGGAATTAGCTCAGTATAATATGCTACAAAAAAAATATATTTTAAGTAATTAAAGTTTTTCTTCTTATTTAGAAAACGTATAAAAACCGACCAGGTCCAGGACCAGGACCGACCTATTTTATACGTTTTCTAAATAAGTATTTTTCTTTCCTAAGTGTTAAATAACTCCTTAAAAATGTTTAAAAATATCGCTGGAAAAAAAAAACACCACGTATAATCAAAACGATAACTAGGGAAGTATCTAAATAAACATATTTTACGGACTTCTAGTTCATTCGTTGTTCTACAACTACTAACTAGATATACTCGCTAAACAAATAATGAACTATAGTTTCTACTTTTTACGTAGTGACGCTTCTATACATGTATAATTTCTTGTCACATATAATAAAACAGTAATTTTATATTTTATTAAAAGAAATTAAACTGGATCAATCAAAATCTATTCTCGATTTAAATGATTTCCATAATGAATTAAAGCAGAAGTGTACCATGTTTTCCTTTAGCGATCCACACGCGGCTCCTCTCAAACACAACTCTATACATGTCATCAGAAGGCCCTCTTATTGCTGATAGGGCAACATGAGCGGCGCCTTGGGCTTTCAATTCTAGTACTAGCCCCGCCCTGTTCCTTGGCGCGGCTACCCACTGCCATTCCCATGAACCACGGGACGATACGGCCAAATGTTCTGAAAAATATACATAAGAATATTCGTATCGATTATATTTTTAAAAATATATGATTTATAAATTGAGACAATCAAAACGTGAATTATAAAAATATAAAAAAATATAAATATATGGATTAAATTAAAATATATATATATTAAAATTATTTCCTTATAAAGGTTCTATCGAAAAATGCCTCAAAAAACGTTAAAAAGTATAACGTTTTGAGCTTTGCATTTGTATTTCGACTATACATTTCAAAAACCAGAACTAGTAAAAGAAACAACTCAAAATATACTAGAAAACATACGACAAAATACCAACATTTTCCTAACCAGGACATCGAAAAACCTACTTCATAAATGTCAACACCATTCTATCATCCAAACGGCGTATTAAAAAAAAACAAAAAGACCGACGCCAAAACAAGAAAAAAAAAATACAAACCGTTCGCACAAAAGTATGCACTTTGTGTGTCACTCCTGTGAAGGCCTTCAGGCAGCACCAGCACACTCGCGGACCGGATCACTGAACCAACTAACGTCTCGTTGTTAAATGAGGTGTAGGATACTGAACAGTTATCAGCACTATACCCGGTTACTTCCACTGGAAAGAGGATTTACTGTTATATGTGGTGTATTTCGTTATGGAAACTGATTTTTTTCAGCTTCACGCTGTATCCCATATTAAGCAGGGCAGGCAGAGGGACCCTCCGGTAAGACAATCTGTTTCCAATTGCGTATTGAGTGGCGGAATTCAAACTCGCTTTGCCTTGTTATCTGAGCGAAGAAATGAACAATATTAATAAATAATAATTGATTCCTCCGAGTGAGAATCGAACCACCACAATCGTCACGTTTACATTGAAACGCTTGTCCCACTGCGCCACGCCGGCGTCTGCCTTTATTAATGTTGTATAATACTGAATATATTATTCTATAATTATTATAATTTTAAATGTAAATTTTTATGAGTATATTATGTTCATTTTTTTTATATATGTTAAATCACTTTTCTACTATACTATCACAATTATCACTACTACTTATTAACAATAAACAGAACTAATTAACAAAAATTATAAGCCTAACGTATATACAAAGCATATCAACTCGGATACGAACAAAAATACTCTTTATATGGGTCATATAAGAACATCAATCTCTATCAAAACAGAATCAAACAGCTCGACGAAACGAGCACGAAATCGTATAGTGAAGTATCGATACGTGAAATTTGCTACAAAATGAGTACTCAATCATTATGACGCGTTTCATTTTAGCTGTAAGCACGAAATGCATTTTTTTTTCATATTTTCAGTGACAAAGTGTACGAGTTTTTTTGTGTTGTTAAATAGTTTTTATAATTTTATATCTTTTGTTGATTATATAAATATTTAATGACAGCTAATTTTAGCTACAGCTAGCTTAGTTAAATGTTTGACAATTTAGATATTAGATAACTCATAATTCTATTATTAAATTTCTACCTTATTTAATGAAAATAAAAAAAAATCAGCTCAAGTAAAAGAAAAATAACACTATATCCCGCGAATAGCAGAGTAGGCAGAGGAAGGTTGTGTTGAATCTCTTCGTTTCCCACTTCCCCCGAATTTTTCGAGGCATTGCGTGCTAAGTGGCGGATCACTACGCCTGGTATTTGGTGCCAGAGAAAGGAAATGAAAATATTAATAAATAACAATTCAGTCTTGTAACTTGCGATCGAACCCACAACCGTTGCGTTACAGTCACACTCTTGTGGCCCTGTGCCACGATGGCCTATAAAAATAATAACGGAAGCATGTTATGTTTACATAACATTTTCCTATCATACAAACTTTTAAATCACATAAAACGCTAACTCCTCTAACTTTCACCGTAACATAGACATTAAAAATATCGGAACATAACAGAGTTAGGTTCGCAAAGCTTGTTAGTTATAGCTAATGTCTCGTTAATTGAATTTGCCAAAGTCGAAAGTGTATTAAAACATTTTTTTAGCTTCTCAGAGACAAACAAATTTAGATGGAATTGAGTACTAGAATACTCCGTTTTCACTGATAGAAATATTAGATATGATTATCCTATTCTACTAATATAATAAACGCTCTAATAGGGTTTAGTAGACCGATTATTTTAGAGGCATTGAGTTTTGAGTAGCGGAACTCAACAGCGTACTTTCCCTTATTATCAGAAAACGAGGAAATGAAAATATAAAATATTTAATTCCTACAAGTGGGAATAGAACCCACAACCGTCGCGCTTAGCCCAAGTACACGACGGCCTATTATCATATTATAGCCTAATTTGGCTATAATATATTTAAGCGAACAAAGCCGAGCGTAGATTAACAGCTTGAAACAAATATATTCAGTTATGATTTTCTATATTGTGAAATAACCTGCGTTACAATTCACAAACAATGATCGCCGCCTCCCCTAACTTCCACCACGACATAGACATTAAGAATACCGCAACACGACAGAGTTAGTAACGTAATGGAATTTCAGACTTCACCGAGTTTATTGCCATGTTACTATGTAACCCAGTTGAAATATTGCTAGATTCGCATAGATTTGCTTTGGGACCCTTTAAATTGTATTAAAATTTTATATTTTGGATTATTTTCTTGTGATTATGTAGTTTGGCTTTTTTAAATATTATTTTCTATGTTAAAACATATAGAAGATGCTTACTATATTCAGAATAAAGCTCTTGGTTCGTTGTAACGCGGAAAGGAATGTTAGTTAAGTACCATTGATTGAATGATATTTTTAATTAGATTTCAGCTTGTAAAATTGCTATGTTGAGTAATTTAGCTTGATTTTTTTATAACCGAATCTCAGAAGCAGCAAGAAGTACATCAACAAGATAATTAAGATAGATTGGACAGAGGGAACCTATTGTACTCCATTTCTCACTTTGCACTGATTTTTTCTAGACGTTGCGTGTATGTGGCGGGACTCAACGCCGCGCTTTGTAGAAAAAAAATATGATTAAATTCAATCAGCTTCACGCTGTATCCCGCACACAGCAGGGTAGGCAGAGGGAACCTAGTGTTATGAGACTCCGTTCCCCACTTTCTGCAAATCTGCTGAATTCTGGAGGCATTGCGTGTTGAGTGGCAGAACTCAACGCCGCGCTTAACCTCGACCCCAGAGCGAAGAAATGGAAATATAAATTTTAAGTAAATATTTCATCTCCTCGAGTGGGGATCGAACCCACAACCAGTCGATTTTACAGTCACACCTCGTGCCGCTGCGCCACGACTGGCCTCTATTTTTTTTGATTTAAACATATATAAGCCATTTAAACATAGGTATTTATAATATTTATATCGTAAACAGTAGATGCCTTAACTACAATAACAAATAGAAGAAACACAGCTATTGTCATTTGCATAATTCACGAAATGACGTCATTAAGCGTGATTGTGCTGACATGTTCGATATAAATGTTAATTCGGTTGGTTTAGGTAATATATTACCGAATATAGATTATTGCATTAACAAATTAGTACCGCTTAGTTTATGTGGCTATGGGTTTATATATTGGGTTCAAATATCTGACCTGAAAGTATTGTATTTTCTAGCTAAGAATTTAGTAGCAGATTCATTGCTCTTTTTTCTATATCTCGAAAGAACTAAACAAAACTTTTATAGGATCACTTTGTTGTCCGTCTCTCCGTCTGTCAAAATCATTTAACTCGAGATTGCATGAAGGTATCGAGTAGAAATTAATATGAAATATGTATGTAAAAAAATTAAAACTTCTTAGTCAACCCAATACAAAGGTATGATTGATTGAAATTAAATCAGGCAAGGGAGAAAAAAAAGGAGAAGAAAACTTACTCTATAAAATAAAGAAAAAATGGGAAAAACGAAAAGAACTTATAATTGTCGTTCATTTTAAAGAAAGTAAGTAATACGCCTGCAAGTTTTGCTAAATGTTGATCTACAAACAAGAAATTATTACGGAACCATCGGTAGATGAATCCGACTCGGCTTCGTCTGGACAAAATATGGTCGCAAAACTAAACTTCACAAATCAAGAGTTCTTCACCACAGAAAATTAAAATAGATTTTCCCCACTGATGGGAATGGAACTCAGAACCTCGCGTTTACAGTTAGACTCTTTGCCGTTGGGCCACAACGGCCGTGTCATACGATGTAGATTCAAATACCGCTGTTTTCATATTGCGTTGTACATCGATGACTATTACATTTATATATATATAAAAATTTAGTACTATAGCAATGTTGGTTTTAATACAATGTATTACATGGTTTCATTAGTAGCAACGCGACACGAGTGAAGTAGGTTAGGTGTTGTTAGGATTTCGGTTAGAACTAAATTTGTGTTTGTTACGCTATACTAACTTAATTTTCATATGAT
>DWMY01001576.1:0-14179 GCA_018249775.1 Heliconius hecalesia formosus | reverse complement strand
TGCGTGTTGAGTGGCGGAACTCGATCGACTTTGCCTCGACATTAGAGCGAAGAAATGAAAATATAAATTTAAATAAATATTTCATTGCCTCGAGTGGGGATCGAACCCACAACCAGTCGCGTTTATAGTCACTCACTTGTGCCTACTAGCCTCTAATTATAAGTGAGACGTAAACTTAAAAGTCATTTAAAAACGAAATTTTAGCTAAGCTTTGGTCTTGCTACAATATATAACATTATCTACTATATATTCTAATTAAAAAATAATATAATAGAATGAAGTATTCCAAGCACAGTGGAGTTCAGCGAATGATTGCTTTGATTAGTTATGTGCACTACAAATATATGTTTTTTTATTTTATTTTTTTTTGATATTATTATAGTACTTAATGAAGTTATATTATGTTATTAAGATATCTAAATAATAATAAATATAATGGAGGCCAATCGTGGCGCAGTGGCGCAAGCTTTTGACTGTAAACCCGGCGGGTTGCAGATTCGATTCCCATTCGAAGTATGAAATATTTAATTTACACACATTCAACACACAATGCCCCAAGAATTCGGCGGAAATTGTAGAGTGGAGTGTCTTTTTACTTTTGTTATTTACATATTTTTATTAGTTTGGAAACAAACGTAATTTTTGTTTTGCAAGCTTAAAAAATCATAAGATATGATAATTGTGCAATAATATAAAAGTAAGCACGTCTTTGATGGCCATTGTGTAGAATCCCGTAAATCACTGGCCAGCCTCCGTCCAAGAGTAACAAGTGAAAAAGGTTATTGTAAGTTGATATGAATGTTTCATGTAGAATATCTTTTTTCCTTAAAGTCTAATATAAATAATAAATGAAAAATAATGAAAGCCTAATATAAATTAAAAATATTAATAATATTATTTATACAATACGGTAAGGATTAATCATTCATGTAGGGTAAGATTTGGTTGACTATTTAGCCTGAAAATCCTAAGATAAAAATATTATATCATACATACCTATCTTCTATCAATATTTAAATGTCGATGATTCTCTCAAGTTTGGTGTTGTCAGGTGAACGTAAATATAACTTTACTTCAAATAATGTTTGAATATATATAAAACACAAATACTATGTCGCAGAAGCACAAGGACACTGTAAGCGCGATAGTTGTGGGTTCCATCAAATCGCTCAAGTTAATGTAATATTTAATAGTTTCATTTCCTCGCTCTGGTAAAAATGCAAAACACGGCGTTTAGTTCCACGAGATATCGGCGGTAAGTGGGAAACAGAAGTGTGCCAATGGGGAATGGAGTGTCTTAACATTAGTGTCTCAGTAAAATAAAGCAAATAATGGCAAAAAGTTATGATACACCTTGTACTATCTAGGATAAATACTTCCTTCAGTACTTTCAGTTTGCGAACCCATTTAGAACGGCTAATTATATTTTATTAGACATAATACGCTCATGTGAGATAATTTTAGCGGTTCCCTGGAAGCCGTAATTATCGTTTTGTTAACAAGCGCCGCCGGCCTCGTATGCATTATTTTACAGCTTAATTTATATAATTAAAATGTTTACACGGTAAATATATGAAATAAATGTATTAAGAGAATGAGGCCAGTCGTGGCGCAGGTGCACAAGTGTGTAAATGTAAACGCGACTGATTGTTGGTTCGATCCTTACTGGAGTATATGAAATATTTAATACTTTCTTTTCTTCGCTCTGGTGTAGTGGCAAAGTATGGCGTTGATTTCCATCTATCAACACGCAATGCCTTCAGAATTCGGCGGAAAATGGGGAACGGAGTGTCTTAACACTATATTTTCTCTGCCTATTTATAAAAATATACTAAAGTACATAATTATAATTAATATCAAACAGCAGTAGTAAATAGCGCAGTAGCCAGTAACAACTCGAAATATAAAGGGAGCATGTAAGTAATTTGAATAAGACGTGCAACAGAAGTAATGGCAACGGTAAAACGGAAACGGAAAAACGAATCGCGGTGCAATTTACGAGTGTTCCTTCCGAGCCTTGGCATATTAACACATCGACCGACGCCGGCCAAATAGCCAAGTTATTTGTATGAGTGAAATCAATGTTTCATGACGTCGCTTACCTCGTGGTATTGTGTTTTACATGATTAGAGTATTTTTTTACAAAGAAAATGCCATATTATAATATATCACACACATTTAATATACTTAGATGCTAATTAGCAGTACTTAGTATTTCTCGCGTGTAGCAAGTTACGTAGAGTGGCCTCTAGTGCTAAGACACTCCACTCCAAATTCTCCGCCGAATTCTGGAGAAACGTCGCCCTTTGCCTCGACACCAAAGTAAAGCAATAAAAATATTAAATATTTCATTTCTTCGAGTGGGGATTGAAACCACAATCTGTCGCGTTTATAGTCACACGCTTTTGCCAATACGCCACGACTGGCCTCAATTTTATTTACTTAAAATGAAACTTATGAAAATGAATAATATCTTTCTTTACCATCACGCATTTCTTGCTTTTCAAAACATAATTAAAAATCAAAATCAGCTTTAAGCTGTATCTCGCACACAGCAGGGTAGGCAGAGGGAACTAAGTATTAAGACACTACCCGCCAAATTCTGGAGGCATTGCGTGTTGAATGGCGGAACTCAACGTCACGCTTTGCCTCAACACCAGAGCAAAGAAATGGAAATATACATTTAAATAAATATTTCACCGCCTCGAGTGGATATCGAACCCAAAAACCCAAACCAGTCGATTTTAAAGTCAACAAAATAATTAGGCTATAATATTAAGAGTGGGTATAGATATTCCTCAATCAGGGTTGTGATCAAGAGCTTGGAATTGCCTTAGCTATAAGTGTCACCGTAAATGTCAATTGTTGAACTTTATAAGGTCTACTGAGTAATAAGGCTGTTCTATTTGACCCGTATCGTTATGTATCAATTTTAAATGTGAAATGACGCATAGGAAGACTTGAAGAATTAAATTTTTCCAAGCTTTGGCTTTCCTTCAGCAAAACAGTCTAATTTGCTAAAATATTTGAATAATAAAATTATTCGAGAATCAAATGAGGCCTATAATAAAACGCAATGGCGTTGCTATAGCAACGTGTATGCCAATTTGTAAACACAAATTAATTTTTAACAAAAAAAAACGACTTCAAACAACGAAACTATCCTTGAAGTTTATCTTTTCAAATAAAACAGTATAATCGGAATCCGTTGTCGTGATATTGATTTATTCATCCATTTGTCGCGCACATACCTAATGCAAATTTAAGACTTATGTGATTTTCTCAATAGATACCAATGTCAAAAATGAATTTAAAAAAATGGGACCACACGGGAAGCACTAGCTTTCAAATAAATAAAAAAATCATCAAAATCGGTTCACCCAGTTAAAAGTTTTCTGAGGTAACAAATATAAAAAAAATACAGTCCAATTGATAACCCCCTTTTCTTACAGAAGTCGGTTAAAAAACGTAATTATTGTCAAACCCATGGTAGTGTGTGTAATACCTTATTTTTTTATTTAATGTACTTTATAAGCAATATTATTGAAAAATATTAGCTTTATGCACTTCTCCTACATATAAACTAAGTAAGTATGCCAAATTACATACTGCTCTGTTCGCGCAATTTGCGATAAAATGGCTCCTGAGTTTTTGTCTCACGTAATTAATATACAGATAATTAACTTGTACAAAACATATATAAAATAGATATAAACAAAATCGTTTTTTTTTTCGAATAAAATAAATAGTAAATACGTTATTCGAATAAGATAAAATATAAATTCAAAAACAAACAGCGCCAGTATTTGCCAGCACTATTTCCGTCCACTGGTGTATCAACACGCCGCAAAAACCTTTTGCAATTTATATGCACAAACTTGACGCTCTAATGACATGATGCGTTAATAACGAAAGCTATTAAACTGAACTGGTCACTACTTTTGTTTTTATGGATGTAGAACGATTGGATTTTGCATTAGAATATAAAAGTAAAAAAAAAAATTATAGGTAAAGCGAATTTATGATAGCGTTAAGTATCCCCATATACCTGTCCTTAAATAAACAAAAAAAAATAAATAAACATAAAAAAGCATATCGAAAAAAGCATATTAACTTAGTTTTTCATTTGAATCTTTTTTCAGCTTCACGCTGTATCCCGCACACAGCAGGGTAGGCAGAGGGTACATAGTGATAAAGCACTTCGTTGCCCACTCTCCGCCGAATTTTTCGTTGAGTTGAGCGGCGGATCTCAACGCCGTGCTTTTGCCTTGGTGCCAGAGCGAAGAAATTAAAATATTAAGAAATAATAATTAATTCTCTCGAGTGGGGATTGGATCTACAACCGTCGCGTTTAAGTCACACCCTTGTGCCCCTGAACAACGACGGCCTCTGTGTGACGGCTCTGTATGATGGCCTCGACTTGGAAGTATAAGAAATTATAATAAGTTATCAAATTTAATATTGCACGTAAGAATTGTTTTTTGGTTAGTCAAAATTATTTTTATAATCTATATTTTATTCATATGATTCTAATCTATATATATACCATCATATTATAACTTAATCGTTATAACAATATAATATAATTATATTATATATATAATTTGTTTGATAAGCTAGTACTGCATAGTTAAGCCAAGTTATTATCTTAATCTACTCAAATAGTTTTCAAATTCCACCTATCATCAAGTAGGTACTGTTACTGTTTGCGCTTCATTCTAGAGCAATTTATCCGATGTTCAAAGAGATTATTCTAATTAAATTGTATCTCAATCAATGCTAACATCGAGATTGGGACAAATAATTGGCGTCCAATGCAATTTGGCAACGATTCATACGGTGTGAGCGGATAACTTGATAGTAGGTAAGCAGATGTTATAGAAGCTTACGCAAGAAGCAAGCTCTGGTGCTTATACAACATATTAATTATTATTAATATACCTTTATTTTCAATTATATTATTTTTATTTGTTAAGCAACAGGTATAAAAATTTGAACGTATCAGGATTTGAAACCTTATTGGACGGTTTTCAAATTTTTCATATTACATATAATTATAAGTATTTTTCTTTCCTAAGTGTGGAAATAAATTGTAATAATCGTTTCGTAATCTATATGTGCGCAGGTATGGTTGGAGGTGGTATGAACAAACAATTGTAATAATCTATATTGAATATATCTATAATAAGTATCAAAATCAAATTAATAAAATATTGTGAGTTCCTTATATATTTTTTCATTGCATTAATTTTAAATAATAGATACTTTGAATTCGCTAATAGTGAGTCAAGGTGGATCATATGATAAAGCGTAAGTGATCAGTCATCAGTTTTTTTTATTTTAATTTCGTGTTGTATTTTAAATAAGTGCTAAGATAGTCCGCTCCTCATTTTCCGCCGGATTCTGGAGTCATTGCGTGATGAGTGGCGGAACTGAACGCCGCGCTTTGCTTCGACACCAGAGCAAAGAAATGGAAATATTAAATATTTCGTTTCCTCGAGTAGGAATCGAATCTACAACGTTTACTCACACCCTTGTTATCATTCATATAATCAAATAATTTAAAATAATTTACTTTGTTTACAAAGAAGCGTATTTGAATATTATATTAGTGGTTACGTCCATTTTTACTTTCCAAGTTTCCATATATTGACATGATTTTGGTATAGTTAAATAAAGAATGAGTGAAATACTTTCGTCATTATTATATTAAAGTAGGTATTTTATTTTGATTTGTTTCGCTTAATGAATAAACATTTATATATATATTTCGAAAGAAATATATATGAATGTAAATGCCCTGAATAAATGGAAATAATAAAAGGTTTATATTTAGATAAGCACTGTTCACTCAACAACAAAACATAAAATTTTCTCATATGAGCTTTGTATGTCTAATTATATAATAAGCCTTAATTAATTTATGCAGCGTCGAGCATTTAATTAAATTAAATATCATTTACACAATTCTATTATAAACTTTAGTTTTCGCTTCCAATATGGTACTAATTGAGATAAATTAGGCATTTATTTTGCACTCTACTGAAACTGAAAGGAGGATTAACTATTAATATACTTTTTTTAAAATATATTTCATTAAATGATACTGACATAGGTACTTTTTGTAAAATAACAACAACAAAAAACTGAGTGTTGTAACTGTTCAAGAATAGAATAATGTAGGTGACCAAGCAATATTAAAAATCGTGGACGCAAAGCTTGTTCTTGATGGTATAACAAAACTATTTCAGTTATCAGCTTCACGCTGTATCCCGCTCGTAGCAGGGTAGGCAGAGGGAACCTAGTTTTAAGACACTCTGTATCCCACTTTCTGGCGAATTTTGGAGGCATTGTGGACGGAAATAAAATTTTTAAGTAAATATGTACGAGTATGTATTTACAAATTTATGTCTATCATTTTCTAGTTGCTGTATTTATTATAGATTAAAGATATTTTTACTCATAATATCATAAAATATATTAGTAAAACGTTAATTGAACTACATTGAAATAAATTTAAATTTGGATTATGTTATTTTGGTTATTTGTCTTAAAAATATTATTTATATATAAAACATATGAACAGAAAAAAAATGAAGTAAATAAAACATATTAAAAAAATCTTTTATACATATGCGTTTCCAACAATTCCAATAGTTTGCCCACGATTAATATTTTTAAAAAAGAAAATAAGCTATCTTATCTTTTAATGGAACTAAAGCACTGCTGGCGTAGATGATTTAGTGAAAGTAGATTCAACTGACGGTCCATTTGCATATTATCTGATTTATCGACCGCCCCGAACCCAACGCGGCAACTTCAACTATCACTGGATTTAACTTAACGTAGAAAATGTTATTTTTCACAATGAAAGAAATATCGCACTAAAAGAAAAGAAATAAAAGTTAAAGGTGAAATCTTAAATTGTGATAATTTTAGAACATATTAAATAACTTTTTGAAGGCAGGCAAATGCGGCAGGTTGTGGATTCGATTCCTACTCAAGATAATTAAATAAATTAAATTAGCTTCACGCTGTATCCCGCACACAGCACACACAGGGACACAGCAGGGCAGAGGGAAACTAGTGTTAAGACACTCCGTTCCCCACTTTCCGCCGAATTTTGGAGGCATTGCGTGTTGAGTGGCAGAACTCAACGCCGCGCTTAACCTCGACACCAGAGCGAAGAAATGGAAATATAAATTTAAGTAAATATTTCATCTCCTCGAGTGGGGATCGAACCCAGAACCAATCGATTACAGTCACACCCTGTGCAACTGCGCCACGACTGGCAAGATAATTAAATATTTTATATTTTTTAATTCCACGCTCTAATCTAAATCTAAAGCTAGAAAAGAGTGTCTTAACACTAGTTTTCCAGGTACCCTTTGAATACTCTGCTATATGTGAGGGGAATGCAGCGAGAAACTTAAAAAAATATTTTTGATAATTCATGTAAAGTATAAAAAAATATTCCAACTTTGTTATTTTATATAAAAAAATAAAAGAGTGCAACATATAATTTCGATACTAACAGAAATGGACTGGTATAAAATGAGCCCGTTTCACAAGTGCTGTAGAGCGCTTTTCATATGAAGTTAAAAAAAATAAAAGCACCCTTCACAGTTCTACTCATTGCTTAACGATTGGAACTGTTATAAATACAGTACGTGTGCATCGCAAATTAAACTTATAAATAACTTTTTTACAATTTTTTTTATGTCGCATATACATATATTTAAAATATTTTTTATATATATTGTAATATTTACAAATTAAGAAAACCTAAAGAAAGATGAAAGGAATATAAAGGATATTTTAGTGAAATTATCTTCTACGACTTATCTATTTTGTGTGCAAAAGTTAAAATAACATTTTATAAAATATATATAGCGAGGATGGCGACACAGACACGATACCTACAACTGAACCTCGCAGTTCTAGGTTTTGCCAAATCATTTGCAATATATTCTTAGCTTGATGAGCCGCCAGACAAATACAGTTTCAAAATGAAGTTCAATAAATAATATTTCTGAATAGGCGAAATGAGGCGAGCTGAGACACTACAATAAATCTATTATTCTCACCCAGAAAATATAATTGATATTTATATAGATAAAAAGAAAACTAAAACACATTCAACATGCACATTTATTGGTATAAGATTGTAAAACAAAAACTTACTAACAAAGTAATTAAAAGTAAGCTTTGAATTTACCGTCAACGTCACGTCACGTGACACAATTCCAGTTAACATCCAGTTAGCATACAATTAACGAGTGCTCGCATATTACGTGCGAGGTGTGTTTGTCGCCGCAGGAGCGCAAATCAACGGTAAATCTGATTTGGGCGTCGGTCGCCGCTGCATTCGTGATCGCAATCAAACTGCTGCGGACACAAACAACATGAATATTCAACAAAAAGTCGATTTGTTGTTTTCGTATAAGCTTATGGTTGTAAGATGTAATTATTAAAAATAAAATAAAAAAAATCAGCTTCACGCTCTATCCCGCACATAGCGGCAGAGGGGACGACCAGTCGATTTTACAATCACACTTCGTGCCGCTGCGCCATGACTGGCCAGTCATGTAATTATTAATTAATAATATTAATAATATTTTTTTCAGTGTCATGCTGTATATAGCAGAATAGACAGAGGGAGCCTAGTGTTAAAACACTTCGTTCTCCACTTTCCGCCGAATTTTCGAAGTATTGAGTGTTGAGTGTTGGAATTCAACGTTGAGCTTTGTCATTGCGCCACGAATAATAAAATAACCGAATTAAAACGGCTTAAAACAATAGATTAACATGGCTTCCTGGATAGAATTGTATTTAACTTGAATATTGATGACTATTTATTAGAAAATAGAAGGTATTTTTAGTACTGCCTAGAGTACTATATTTACAAATATGTCTTACAAGTTTGGGTTTGGGTCGGCGTAGCGGTCGACTTATACTTAGCAGATAACTTTGCACCGTCCATGCTCAGGTAATGGCTTTGTTATGTTCAACATTCAAAGCATCTCGCTATATTCGAATTTACGACACGTAAACTTAGTTATTGCCCCGTACTTACGGCTACCTATTTTTATTTCTTACAAAATATTTAAAAGATAGATAAAATTAAATAAAGATAACGAAACTATATAACGAACAAGATAGAGCGATGAATCATTAAATACGTCATATACAGTATTTGTCGTTAAAAATCCAATATTTAGTGATACGTGGATATGATCTAGACTAGATCCAATATGACAGTATGCTTTTAAATAAATAAAAAATAAATAAAAAATAATTAAATCAGCTTTACGCTGTATCTCGCACACAGCAGCGTAGGCAGAGAAAACCTAGTGTTAAGACACTCCGTTCCCCACTTTCCGCCGAATTTTGGAGGCATGACGTGTTCAGTGGCTGAACTCAACGCCGCTCTTTGCCTGGACACCAGACCGAAGAAATAGAAATATAAATTTAAATAAATATTTCTTTTCCTCGAGTGGGGATCGAACCCACAACCGTCGCTTTACAGTCTCACCCTTGTGCCCCTGGGCCACGACGGCCTCCTAATTTTGACGTGATAAAATATTAATTTTGACATTTTAATATTTGCTCTGAAGGCTGCAGCTTTATTACATATGCATATATTAACATATTATGTACATTAGTTATTTTGTTTGTACAAATTGGTATAGAATTTTTAATTACTACCTCTATGTAATATATTTTAGTGTAAAACTCTTATGGAACTCACTTGATAACTCTTTGCTGGCTCTTTGGTACATCTCTAATTTCTTTTAAAATCAGATTAAAACAACATTTTCTTAACCTCAATTACGATTTTTAGTATTTCGTTTTGTCTTTTTCTTTATTATTTAAACTTTTCTTTTTCAACTTCTATATGTCATTATATATATGTTTATATTTTTGTGTGTTTATACAAGTATAGTGATTATATATTTATGTAGGTATAGTTATATTGATTAATACTATGTATTTTTGTATTAACGTAATCTTTTAAATGCCGCAACCAAATAGCTTCTCTTAACATCTACAGTTAAGGGTTTCTGGTAGAGATCTCTATTAGTTTTGTTTTGTTTCTGTGAATATAGTATTTTAGAATTTAACCACAAATGGATAATTTTCCGATTCTTCCTGAACTGTACTGTACTATTCTGTACTATCTTGAGATACTAGCTGCCAAATTTCATAATTCTAGGTCGACCGGAAGTACCATATTAATTTGGAATCCCTTTATAGTGTCGAAAAACGCGTTTATTGCGATATAAACGGCCATATCTTTTTTTGTAAATAAGTGTGGAAATACGATTTTTCAGGAAATGAAGGAGACGTAGATCTGAGTGTATAGTTTGAATATCAACGTTTGAATTTCGCTATCTCCAAGCGTTCCTCCGATAAAGCACTTCACAGACAGATAGACAAACAAACGGACGGACCGGCGATCATTTTATTATTTAAATTAAATTAAATTACAAATATTTAAAATGTATAACTGTTAGTGTATAGCAAAATTAATAAGCAAAGTAATTTGATACAAACGAAATAGACTAGAAACAAAGTTGAAATAGTGTTATATAGCAAACCTTCTACATGGAATTTAAAAGCTTTTCGTTATTTAAATATGAATCTACTAATATTAAGTTTTATTTGGAAACTTCATCTATACATCAACAGAATATGAAAATCTTTTATGTCATTTATTTGGTCAGTATTTAGAATTACAACTAATATGGAACTATTACCTACTAAATGATTGTTTTATATCAGGGGTTCCCAATCTTTTCTTGATCAGGGACCACTTTCATAGAATTCTTGTTAGCAGGGACCAATCAAAATTAAATAATAATTAAACAAAAATTTCAATTTCAAAGTCAGTAGGAACTTACATGATAAGAAATAACCATATTAAAAAAATAATCTAATATTTTGTATGATTTTGTGGGGTGTGTGAATTTTTAAGTAAATATTAAAAATCAATGATTTTAAAAGCATATTAGTAAATTTAAATGTCAAAATATTTTATATTTAACTGAAAAACAACTTAACTGTAGGCAGACTTTGCTCAAACACCAAAATTTTAAATCATTCGCGGATCATATTTTAGCTGCTGCGGACCACTACTGGTCCACGGACCACTGGTTGGGGACCGGTGTTTTATATGAATAACAAATATCCATTGCTCTGTATGGGTACAAAAACCATATAATTTACATTTTTATAGAAATTTACTTAGAAAAAGATAGATTTTACTTTAAAAAAGATTTAAAAAACTTTATTAAAACAATTCAGTTTAGAAATATTCCAATATCTCCGTAAATAAATATGACATAAGGGAATCCGAGGTAAATATTATATTTTCTTAATAAAACAGCCACTTTTTGATTAAATCAACGGTTGCTAAAGTTGCTTTTTCTTTTTAAATATCCATAATAGTAGAAACTTTTTTTAAAAAAGAAAGACGCAATACCTAATTATTAGTTATAAATATTCATTAAATGAGGCTTTTGATTCTCGCGCTTCTGACTTATAATATTGAACCTATAATTAAAAGTAATATTATTAACTTCAATTCTTTTTTTCTTTTAATTACTTTGAGGACAGTAGTGCAATCGTTAACTCTATATTTTGATATAGTTGAAGGTTCTGAGGAGAAATAAAATAATCTTATTTCCTCGCTCTGGTAACGAGGCAAACCGCGGCGTTGAGTTTTTCCACTCAACATGCAATGTCTTCAGAACTCGCTGGAACGTGGGGAAAGGAAGTGCCTTCATGGGAGTTGACTGTCTTAACACTAGGTTTCCAGGTTCCCTATGCCTACCCAGTTATAAGCGGAATACAGCGCTATTGATTAAAAAATTAAATAATATGCAGATAATTCTTATTTTTATTTTAAATATTATAATTCTTATTTTTAATATTATTTTCCATATTTTTTAAGGTCAGACCGATATGATAGGTGTTTTGACATTTGAAACGCGATGCACCCGTGATATTATGTCCGAAAACACTTTCATTAGATTACAGCGATGCGGTTTCCTTTTATGTATCTATTCTTTTCCTTCTATACTAAAAGGGTTTAGAAAAAGGATTTTTACGCTCCTCCGAACCTGTTAAGACGGAGGTAAAAGTGCGTGAGAACTAAACAAGATGCTCCATTGAACAACACACAGACGCTTCATTATACTTATATTTTTCATAAAGAAATAGCCCCAGGGCCTACTTCAATATTAATGTCACTAACAGATAAATTGTTAAGACAAACAAAGAATTGAAACGAATCGACATTTCTTTTCTTTAGGAGACGTTTCTAATCAGGTTCATAATAAAATATTATATTTATTATGATAACTAAAAATCCAAGATCTTTTTATTTTTTTTTGTATTTTATTTGTTTATAGGTAAATAATTTTGTAGGTGAAAGTGAGCTGGAATGACCATCTATTATTGCCCGAATAATGCCTATAAAAGCCTAGCGGCTACTACGTGGTAACTTTTTTAATATACTTAAGGAAACACGTGGAATCATAAATATTAAAAAGATATGAATGCTATACATCAATATTTTTTTATTAACTATGACAAGTGAGGTGCCTTTAAATGTAACTTGATGTAAAGACGTTTTTATGATAGAAAATGAGAGTAGAAATAGTAAACGAGAAAAAAGCAAATATAACATAAGGATAATTTCCAGGAAAAACCATTCTTTTATGTCAAAGATAGAAGAAGATCCACCCTTAAATAAGTTTACATAGTTACGTACGTCGTACAATTGTTCGAGTGGTCCGTACGTACTTAACGTTCGACAGTAAAATAAATTGTATTAGTTTGTGTTGTTGTTGATTTTTTCTTGTATCTAGCAGGGTAAGCGGAGGGAATTTGTGAACCTAGTGTTAAGACACTTCCGATTCCCATTTTACGCCGAATTCTGGAGGCATTCCGTGTTGTGGCGGAACACAATGCCACGCTTTGCCTCGACACCAGAGCAAAGAAATGAAAATATTAAATATTTCATTTCCTCGCGAAGAACCTACGACCCGTTTCGGTTACAATCACACCCTTATTATACCCCTGCGTTACTGGCCTCAATTGAATTCATTATGTAACTTTGGTTACACAATGAATTCAACTTAATATATTTCAATATACTAGGAATTAAAAATAGCTACTGTTGCAGCTAAAGAGTTATTAAGAATACCTAAGTTCGTTACCTTTTTTTTTATGGCTTTTGATTTTATAGGATTTAACCACAAATGTATAATTTTTATTTTTTTTCCTGAACTAATAAGTACTATCTGTAGATGTTAGCTGCCAAATTTCAAAATTGTAGGTCAACCGGAAGTACTTTATTAATTTTGATTTTCTTTATAGTGTCGAAATACACTGTTTTGCGATAAGCTAAGCGGCCATATATTTTTTTGAGTAAATATAGAACTACGATATTTACACTTGATATCTTTGAGCGATGCTCAGATCACATGCTTGTGGCTAACATTTTACATAAATGAAAATTATTTAATTATATAATTATTTATAATGTAACGCCATATGCAATATGAACTGTAAACTGTAATTACCTTCTACTGGACTGGTGTTTTGACTTTTCTCTTATATCGTGCTTCTAAACTATAGTATTTTATTGTGTGATTTGTGGACTTTAAAATTTAAAGATAAATAATAAACTGTGTATAATAAAGTTAGTGAATTTTTATTTAATACATCTACAATTCTACACATGTAACTATAGGCTCTTGACAAACAGACATACAGACCGACTCACAGTCGGACGGACAACAAAGTGATCTTATAAGGGTTTATTTTTTCCTTAAAAGGTACCGAATCCTAATAAGCTATAGATCTGTTTTATTTTACAAAATAAATAAACATTATGTAATTTGTCTGTTTACTACATAAATGAATGGAAGTATTATCCGAAAAATGTATGAAACACAAAGTAAATTAAGCTTATTTACGCTGGAATGTAAATATTGTATGAAAATATTTTTGATTCGCAATGCTCCGAGTTCATTAATTAATTCTACAGAGAGAATATGTATTTACTTACAAAAACACTATACGAGCTCAGCTATTTAGTTTATTAATTTTTTATTCTCTAAAGAAATAATTTTCCAATCGGCCGAACATTGATCACTCCAGCATGAAA
>DWMY01001575.1:0-14185 GCA_018249775.1 Heliconius hecalesia formosus | reverse complement strand
TGTTGCCATTGCTGGCGACGTGACTCTACCACACGTACTTTAGTCGCCTCTTACGACACCACCAGTACCAGGATGATCCTATTCTAGGCCGGGATCACACGGCACATGCTGTGCTGTGCTGTGCTGATGTTTCGCCATCTCATCAATGCAGCTAAGGCTCCGTTAACCCTGTTACTGGCAGCAATACGATCTCGTATCTGCCATCTTTACTGAACATAATTCCCAAGTATACCACTTCATTCTATTGATCTAATAACTAGGTTTTTTTAATGAAAAATAAAATTATACATGCCGTAGAGACGCAGTGGCGTCTGACTATAGACCCAACGATTGTTCGTTCGATTACCACTCAGGAGCATGAATTACTTTCAAATAATGGCTCGGTTAATATGACAAAGAAACAAAAAAAACCTTCATAAAATTGTCAGCTATCAACTCAGTCGCGTAAAACCGGAATAGATTCCCGAAAGGATAGAAGCTCTAGTTTCTAAAAACCCTATTTACAATTTTAAAAAGGAATACGTGTTAGAAATATCCCTAAGGCCTCCTATATTTCCATATAGAAATAGCTTCGTCAAAGGGTAAGTTATGCATATATCTTGTGACTATTTTAATATTTACTAATGGACATTGTAATATATTTATGGATAAATCATAATTAGCTTCACGCTGTATCCCGCACACAACAGGGTAGGCAAAGGGAACCTAGTGTCATAAGGCACTCCGTTCCCCACTTTAATTCAATTTTTTGATTTTAACTCCACAAATGTCATATTTGTGGACGCCATCTCATCTAGAAGCTTGCAAATACATTCCTCGCAAATTCCAATGTGAAAGGCTCCAAAATCTGTCACCCATATTGTTCTCTGCCTACCAATTAACATAGGATAGAGAGGAGCTAGAAATATAGCTAGAGGATAGTCGTAGCGCAGGGGCACAAAGTGTGACTGTGAACGCGAGTGGTTGTGGGTTCGATTTCTATTTGAGGAAAATGAAACATTTATTTAAATTAATATTTTTATTTCTTCGCTCTGGTGTGGAGGCAAAGCGCGGCGTTGGGTTCCGCCACTCAACATGCTATGTCTCCAACATTCGGCGGAAAGTGGGGAACGCAGTGTATTAACTACTAGGTTCCCTCTGCTTACCCAGCTTTGTGTGGGAGACAGCGTGAAGCTGATTTTATTTGATTTTGATTTAGAAAGAAGCTGATGCAAAAGAAAAGTAAAAGATCCGTCGATATGATACGTAGTAGTATAAAAGCTATATGACAAAAGTCAATAATTTACAAGGACAACAATTCAGCATATACATATAAATATTGGTCATTTTCATCCATGGCTGAAAAATATTCGATTAACATATCGATTATATTGTATTTTTAAAAAAATATATTAAATATATATTATTGTTGTCACGCATTATAATATTGTTGTAACGCATTCAATTTTAGCATATTGTGTGGTAAAAACTAGCCATCTTTATATTCCAATAAATACTATACATAATTGTCCTACTAAAATTTAGTTTATTTATAATCATCACATTTATAACGATCACGTTACGTTAATCAATAAAAATCTAATTTAACTCAATTTATTGGCACCACTATCACTTTTATTAGTCATCTTTTACATATTTATATTTACTCATACCATTTATTGCGAGTTAAATCGAGAGAACATAGTGTTAAGGTACTTCTTTCTCTTATTTTCAATTTATTATAAAAGCAAGAAGGCCACATTCTTCTTTTAAAAAAAGGAAAACAAACAATTACTAAGTTTGACTAGAAAAATATTATAGAAACTATAAAAGAGAAAAGTAAATTTAAAAAAGAACAACACAACACAAATAAAGAAATAAAACATTATTACTAAAATTGACGATGACGCTCTGATTTATGTGATAAAAAATATAAATAGTTAAAAGCAAACCAAGGCCAAGCATCAATAAAAACTATATTACAATTATATTCTAACATAATTCTTAATTTCTCATCCTTATCCCCAAAACAAGGGTTCCACGATAAACTAAATCTTGTAAAATTTGTAATTGATGGGTCAAAAAATGCTATTAATAATTATTAAACATAAGAATAAGATAAGATAGAAGAATAAGAATTAAACAAGCTAAATTCAAAGAAATTATTCATACAAAATTTATATTTTTGGAACTATAGTCATCAGATGATGAGTACGTGAAGTAAATATAATTATAATTTTTATTAGAAATCAGCGGCCCCTGCGCGGCTTCGCCCGCTTGAAGTATACAAATGTTTATTTAAGTCTTTTGTTAATTAATTGGTATTAAAAAAAAATCTATTTTAGTTCCATAACAATCAGTTCAGATGGTCCTGACAAACAGAAAGGCAAACAGGCAAAAATTTTAATATTGTTTGTTTCTATTTTGGTATCTTATAGATACGTATACGTACGTAAGTATGTACGTAAGTATAAATATCTATTATAAAATTATTAGAAATATAATACTTTATGCTTGTACCACAAGTTTGTGACTGTCAATGCCTGTACTGGTTCTGGGTTCGATCTCAACTCGAGAAAATGAAATTTTCTGAGGGTTGAATCGAACCAGGTTCCTTTCAGCCTATAAAGAAACATTCCAGACGGAGGCCTCAACAGAAGACTTGTAGATATCCAAAGAAGACAGAACTCGCCTTACAGCTTTTTGGCTGAACTTAACTTCAATCATTCGAGTTCTGGCATCGCAGGATGGTCGGCAGCAGTAATATTATTCACGATATCAAAAATAATATAATCATAAATATACTAATATAAGTTACTTTTGTAATAAATTTATATGAGATTTTTGTTATTTAAATCCATTAGAACATCTTTAGATAGGCTGTATTTGATGAATGGACTGTCAGTAATATCATTCATTTTATAAATTTCTATAGAGTGCCTAAAGCTTTGATTTTTCCATCCAACATTATATTCTTATCAATAACAGTTCTTTGTGTATATTGAATTTTCACATTTTTTCTATTTTTTGCAGCATGAAACTATTATGTTTTTTAACCTAATGTTAAGACACTCCCAACGTCGTCGTTGTCTTATCAAAAAAGAAAATCGGAAATAGTTTAAATACGAGTATAATCATCCCACCAAATGGTGGCTTACCACTGTGCAACGTTTACCCCAAATATAGTTTTTTTTTAGCTTCACGCTATATCCCGCACACTGCAGGGTAGGCAGAGGGAACCTAGTGTTAAGACACTCCATTCCCCATTTTCTTTTAAGACATTTCGTTCCCAATAAGACACTTCCGTTTCACACTTTCCTCCGAATTTTGGAGGCATTACGTTTTGAGTTACGGAAATCAATGCCACGATTTGCCTCGTTACCAAAGCGAGGAAATTAAATTATTAAATATTTTATTTACTGCAGTGGGATTAAAATCCGAACCCACGACCTGTCGACTTTACAGTCCCAAAAAATCCCCGTTTAAAAATTTTAAATGTTCAATTTTTCATTAGACTTGTGACTTCCCACGACCACCGTTAATTGCACTCAATCATTTGTTCTGTTTAATTATAGTTCATATAAAAATATTAACAGACCCTCCGCCGCCTGGCGCAGGGGCACAAGGGTGCGATTGTAACGCGATGGGTTGTGGGTTCCATCCCCACTGGAGAGAATGGATTGTTATTTATTAATATCATTTCTTCGATCTTTTCTTTATAAATTTATTCGTACATACGAGTAATTTAAACTATATGTTCAAAATAAAGCATACCTCTAGTTTTGTCGTACGTTTGGTCCACAATTCTCTCCATGCGTGAAATGTGACGTGGGATGTAATCTGCGAATCGGTGTTCCGCTGTGATCGTCAATCCGTTGCTCTCTGACAGTTCCTGTTTTAAACAACTAGAATTGAGTATCGAAATCGTGAATTACTATAAAGGGGCTTTATAAAAAATAGAAAGTATTTTCTATTTTTTATAAAGCCTATTAAAAATAGAAAGTATTTATATAATTTATTTTAATTTTTATAGCTTATCTCGCTTTCCCGCACATAGCTGGGTAGGCAGAGAAAATCTAGGAACTTAGTGTTAGAACACTCCGTTCATCACTTTCAGTTCAATTCTATATGTATTATGTGTTAAGTAGCGGAACTCAATGCCGCATTTATTATTATCTATTTTTATTGAGCTGAGCGAAGCGAAGCTCTTACTGGACGACTCGGTGATCCTCGCGATGTAGTTTGGTGATAATTGTAATTGTAGTGTTTAAGTTAATAGTCAAAATGTGTTTCATACTGCTGTGGAACGTTTTGAAATTCACACGCAGATTGAACTTTGACAAAACTATCCCAGCGCGTGCGGACAAAACAGAAAATTTCGTATAGTTTTGCGCAACATACCTTCGCTCAGCTGTGCGCCGTGCACAGCATGAGGCAGACTTACAACATGTCCTATTTTGTTTAAATTTAAAAATCCAAAAAAATATTATTATATTTTCCGTCAGTGAATTTTTAACAGGTCAACTTGTAATTGTACTGAATTGGATTTCATTAAAAGCTTTTAGCTTTTATTTAACTTGCAATATACTCGTAGATATGCGTGTGTTTTTGTTCGAGTGGAAACTTTGACCTCAATTTTGAAGTAGATATCTTCAACCGATTGAGCTGAAATTTTGTATACACCTTTAGTTTGACAAATCACAATGCACGATAAAGTATGTCACCTCATTTTAAATCAAATATGGCGGACCATCCAAGATTGCAGAATAGTTATTTTTAATGCAGTTATACAATATGGATATCAAATGAAAGGGTTCGTTGAGAGCAACAAGAAAAATATTTTGGCACCATTCTAAATCCAATGTGGCAGAACATCATTCACTTATAATTAGAAAAATAAAATGACGTAACTCTAAATCTAACATGGTGCAGTATTGAGGTTTTTTGTGCGTGTTCTATAATGAAAGGGACCGTCGAGAATAAAAATGCAGGTTTTCAATTTTTTTAAGCATGTGACATTGATTGATTGATTGATTAACTTTGACTTGCATAATTTGGCAAGATGGGTGTCAACAGCATTGGTCTACAACCTGTCTAGAGGAAGGACATCTCCAAAATCACATCCGAAACTGTGTTTCGTCAGGCACAAGTAAGCTCCGAGCTGAAATAAATGGCGCATTTTTCCAAACACTCGAATCAAGGTGAAGTCGTGTCGAGGACTGAGCGGCATCGCAGTGTAATGTGGTACTATGAACGAACCACCACAGGGCGAAACGGAGCTCTGGTGAGGTCGATGATATTTCTTCGGTACTCGTGGTTCCGAAATGGGAAAAACAGAAACATCAACCCAAAAAAACGAGAAGGCTGGACGAAAAAACTAAGAAACCTAACCATCGATAACAAAAAAGTAACGCTGCAAAAAGAAGAAAATAAGCTTTTTTTTATAATTTCAACTATCAACTTATAGCCTCATTACAAACAATTTAAATGATCATAAAAGCTTGTCGCAATGATCAAATTAAATTGATTTTTATAAATTGATACTAGTTTATTTACACAAGTAAGTCGCGCGACAAGCTTTTATAATCATATATATAAATTGTGTATAATGGTATGGTGGCGACAACTTGAACGATCCATCATTTATTTTTGGCTTTTACGCGCACTTATAAAAGCGTGTTTTGCTGGTGTTTTTTAAATTATTAATTCATTTTAAACTATTTATTATTTTATTATAACTTCGAGCGAAGTAAGCAAGGTCTAACATGAATAGCGGGCAAAAAAATGTATGTAAAAACTAACTTAACTAAGTTCAAAGGATTTTTACACATTAATCTACATGAATTAAGATATGAACATATTTAGGCATTCATTAATTTTGAGTAATTTTTATATGAAAATATTTCATATTGATGAAGTGGAGATAAACAGACCGCCAAATGATATTTAAAAAAATACCTTTACAAAGTAAAATCTTTAAGCAAAATAAAATAGAAGCCATCGTGGCGCAATGTCTGGCTGTGAGCACTATGACTGTGAGTTCGATTCCCACTCGTAAGAATAAATAATTTCCCTGCAGTAGTAAAACAAAAGCGTGAAAATCTTAACACAAGATATGTTGATTTCAGGTGGTCTCGGTTTCAGGTGGCAATTCGAGAAGTGTAATTTAGTCTCTGGCTACCCTGCTATGTACTTAATTATTTCATTATATTTTTTTGGAAATCCAATGTTTCGAACACTTGGCAGCTGTCACGCTAAGATCGTAGATAAATATACGCAATTCTGGTTTCCCTTTTTTTCAGCTTCCCACTGAATCCTGCACATCCAGGCGGAAAGAACCTGGGAACCTACTATTAAGAAACTTACGTTTACACTTTTTTGAGTGGCGGAACTCAACGCCGCCTTACATCGTTGCCAGAGCGAGGCAACGAAAATATTAAATATATCATCTCCCCGAGTGGAAATTGAACCCACAACCGTCGCTTTCACAGTCAAACAGTGTAACACTGCGCCATGATGACGTATTTTTTTTATACAAAAGTAAACATTGGGAAACAAATATTTAACCTATACCTAGAATGTTCTTAATTAAAATACCATTCAACGCTATATTCGTTTAACAAGAATCTTTCATTATGTACTTACTACATGTTTACACGATCCTGTTCGGAAATTTCAAACAAAGAAAAATTCTGAAAACTGCATTTAATATTTTAAATGAATGTAGGTACCAAAATAAATTTGATGCCTATTATTGTTAAGGTAAATTATATGTGATCAGCTTCAAGCTGTATCATGCATGTAGCAGGGTAGTTGAGTGGCGGAACTCAACGCCACATTATTAAATATTTCTTTTAATAATGTGGCGTTTCGAAATCAAAATCAAACCCACAACCAGTCGCATTTATGTATAGATATACATATATGTGTGTATTGAAATGTCACATTATATCGTATTACATTTAAATGCACATATTGAGGCCGTCGTGGCGCAGGAGCATGAACGTGCGACTGCAGACGCACAGGTTGTGAGTTCGATTCCCACTCAAGAACACTGAATATTAAATATTTTTATTTCTTCGCTCTATTAACAATGCCGAAACGGAAGTGAATTAATTTGATCAGAGTATCTTAACACAGGGATATAAAGTGAAATAAAAAAAAAACAATTTGTAAAACAACAAGTAAAACCGTAAATACAAAAAAAATTATCGATCAAAACAACTTTACTTAATAGTTCAGAATAAATATCTGGATTATGGAGAAACTAAATCTTATTTCTTTATTTAAACATTGTTTGTATATATACGTATGTATTTATAATAGAGGCTCAACGGCATTACATCTGATCCACGGTTGTGGATTCGATCCCCACTGTGGACTATAAATTATTTTCATTCCCCCTCTAACAAGACAAGGCGTGGCGTTAAGTTCTGCCACTCTATACATACGTAATGTCTCGAAAATTCGGTGGAAAGCGTCTTAACACTAAGTTCCTTCTGTCTATCCTACTCTATGCGAGATACAGTGGGAACTTAAAAAAAAGCTTTTTGAATTAAATAATATTCTACAGATATTATGAGATATAATATGTTCCCCATTTTCCGCATTCTTCGGGAGGCATTGCGTGTTTAGTAGCGGAACTCAACACCGCGCTTTGCCGGAAAATGAAAATATGAAATATTTCATTTCTTAACGCCGCTATGCCGAACGCCGCTACGCCGGAATGAAAATATTAAATATTTCATTTCTTAACGCCGCTTATAAGCCGATAGCCTCTCCGAAAATTCTTTGCTTCAGATATCCATGAGAACGTCGGTTTGTTTTAATTAAGTAATAACATTCGATAATTGATGATAAGTAACGTTCAAAATATTCATTTCTCTAGTCTGTCGGTAGATTGGCACCTACTGTAAGACATAGGTCTACAAAAGATCTTAGAAGTTACGTAGTAGTTGTTTACTTTTCCCGCTCTGGCTAGATAAAGTGCGGTGTTCAGTTGCGCCATAATATGGCCTCTAAGCTTCCACATTTTAGCGTTAACATTTAGTTAACCAAGTTATTTTTTCAAAAAGGAGGAGGTTCTATTATATGGTGCTAGCTAAAAAGAAAATAACATTAAGAGATGACTAACACACCACACAAAAGTTAAAAAAAGTAATTACAAAAATACTTTTGGTGGCACCGAATGCAAAAACCATTATGATTTAAATAGTTAATAGATACGTATAAGTAACAGTATTTTAATTACACGTATAAGTAACAGTATTTTAATTTATTATTTTTCAATTTTCTTAAATTATTTACTTAAATGGTCGTAGAGAAATCTGAAGTTTGAAAAAATGTTCATATTTCTAAATCTACATTATATCCTTGTTATGTTGTTGTTATATTTTTCTAAGAATTTCAATTTGGGTTACTCCTTGGCGTGTAATGAAAGCAAATAGTTTTTTTATTTGCGTTTCTCCTCCAGCCATTTATGATGGATTCGATAGAATTTTTATGGAGGTCCCGTAGCTGAAGGTACATATTGCATTATTAGAAAAAGATTCTTGAATTGTAACGAAAAAGATATTTATTTTTAGGTATGTATTATGTAAGAAAAATACTTTTTAGAAAATGAATAAAAATTTGAACGTTGCGGGCGTAAATAAGTTGATCTATAGAAATCGTCATAGTTGTGACTTAATCTATACTAATATAATAAAGCGAATTTGTTTATTCGTTTGTTTAAACGCTAAGATCTTTGGATCTACTGGTCTTATTTACTTTCTTTTTATTTTGTATGATAGCTGCATTCTTCAGGAGTGCTATAGGCCATATAACATTACGGCGTAAGTCTTAGTTAGCCTTAAATAACGAAATACTAATAATAAGGACCGCCATCGAATTGCTTTAAGCGCTTGCGCTGCAAAAATAGTTTCAGCACGTTGTATGACAAAGAGATTAAATTTTATTAGTTCTAAAAAAAAGTTCACGATAACATATATCTATCTTGTAAATAAGTGACAATAAGGCATTTTGTGACAAAAAATTATATATTGAAATTTATTTCATCATCAAGGAAGCTTAATGAAGATAATCTTCGGCTTTTATAGCATGTGATTTGGACGTATACTTTTCGAGAAAATGTAAAATTAAAATAATTCAACGCTCTGTTTACGGCCGCAAGCCTAGCATCAAGTACCGCAGGGGGCGCCCTTGCCGCCGATGACGTCCTATCACACAACCACTTAGTGTTTATGATTGAATGTATCAATCTGTTGGCAAATGCAGCATAATAAAAGTATTATAGGTGGTATGCTGGCAAAGACCAACATTTTAAACAATACAAGTAAAGTACACGTTCTATGACACGATTGGGCATGAATATAATTAAAAATACCTAAAGTAATGAACGGTTGCGGTTTTCATTTCACGCCGGACATATTTGTATTCCTAATATTGTTGTTTCGATAGGCTGGTTAGATGAAATTCAACGTTTATTCTAGTTTGATTACTGTAAGCCCTTACTTTACAAATGTTTGAAAATGAAAAGCGGTTCACATAGTGAGGTACCTTTAATTATTAAATAACCTCCTTTTTTATCTTTTCACCCCATCTGCAATATTGTGAGACAAAATGCCGCCAATAAAAAGACCTTAAGTGAGACTTAAGCTGAACCAATGTTTGAATTAGAACTGAAATAGTGTAATTTTAACTTCACGCTGCATCCCGCATATAGCACAGAAAACAGGGGTAGTTTTGCGTTAGTGTTCCGTAGAATTTTTAAGACGTTTATAAAAAAAAACTTTTTGCTGAGTTGTTTGTGTCGGTTTTTTCAGATCTGAGGCATTAACTCTAGTGACCTGGTGGTAAATTGTAGTTTCTTATTTGACTTTGATTTTAGTGCAATATTTACCTTAATGGCATCCATCTGTTGTTCAGCAGCAGTTAGTTCGTCTCCAGCAACTATAGCGAACTTTGTCCACCCGTACGCTTTTAGTAGGGCTACAACTGATTTGCTCACTTTATGGGCAGGTGGTAAAGTTCTAGCGAATGTAGCGCCGAGTCCACCAGTTTCTGGGCCTTGGGCCCCTGCACATTTCTGGACAAAAAAATTGTTCTTTAATTTCACGTATAGCAGAGTGGAGAAGATTTAGTGATAAGTCACTCTATTCTCTCTAAGCCCTAATTCACGACATTGCGCGTTCAGTGGCTTAAACAACATTTATTACTGGCGTTGCAAAAATAATAAAAATATTTGATATGATTCTATAAGAATGTATAAGTTAATTGATTAAAATGTTAAGGCAAATTTCAGGATGCATGGGTGCTAATTCTGCTACTTTATCTAATTTAAACATATTTTTTAGTATAAGGAACTTGTCGGAATTGTTTCGATATTGCGATTAATTATCAATTTAGAAAATATTGATTTGGTATAATCTGATAACGAGTGTGAAATAGACATTAATAATATGCCTGCTATATAAGTAATAATTTATGAAATAAAATTGCCAATAGTATGTATGAACTAATTAAGTATAAACATATACCTATACAAAAAATTTGAAGCTAAAGAGTTTATGTCGTTCAACGCCCTATTTTCCAGAATTACAAGTTCAATGTGAAAAAATATTTTCTGTTCAATAATTTATTATCAAAGAAGGCTATAGACCAAGACTGTTCAGATCTAGGCCCGTGGACTACATTGGCCCACCAAAGCATTAGAATTTGCTCGCCAAGAGTAGCCCACTAGTAGTCACAAATCGCATAAGCGATAAAACACTTTACTTTAATTAAACTGTCTGTGCATATAAACTAGTGTATAATGTTTATTTTTTCATTACTAAATTATTATAAAATAAAAATGTATAATATTATATGCAATGATTAAAAAGTTTAGTTCTTTGATTTTCACGATTATTACACATATTAAATGAAACTATTTAACCGAATCAATGGCGTAGTAATATACATTTTTGCACGTTTCGATCACCGTAATCCGTAGTCACGGCTAGACCGAAGTTGACAGATGAATGCCGATATTTAATTAACAAACGTCTAATTTGACCTGCAGGCTGTCTTTGATGCAAAATTTGGGCGTACTCTCATTAACGACTGGAAAGCCTTAGTAAAGGTTATTATAACACGTTTATGATTTGATGTATCTGTCACTAGCTTTGGATGTATCATGTGTCATTTACAACTATTATTTATCTCAACTTGACAACGGTTGTTAAAAGGCAAAGCTAGTATGATATAAAAGAATCTGTTAAGAAATGAGTATTAAGATTCGATCGGTCATTAAAACTCCATGTCTATGATATTAATGGAAGGACAAGTACGGAAGCAATGTAAAGCAAAATAGAAAAAAGTTAATGACATCAGACAAAGGATGTAAGCCCTCACCAAATCCAAATATAAAATGTAACTTTTTATTTAATTTAAAATATTTTTAGAATACACCAATTTCTTTAACAAGTTTTTTAAGTAAATCAGATGACAATTCTCATTCTCAGACTTTCGTATCACAGTAAGAGATCTGTGGGTTTGATTCCTATTCGAGGAACGATATAATTGAATTATTGCATTTTTTTTGCCCCGTCACTCACCAAACAATGTCTAAAATTCGGTCTGAAAGTGGAGAAAAGAGCGCCTTGACTTAGTATACATCACTGATTAACTTTTAATGGGATCAGATGAGTAGACGAAATATTTGCTTTAAATGGATATCAACCTTGCGACCTTCGATACGGTCATCCACACAAACACATATCTTTATTAGTATTTAGTTCAAATTAAAAAAAAATCTGACTACAAATAAAACATTAGCCAAGCGAGTACTTTATCCCCTAGATCTAGACAGCGTCATTGAAGTGTACTTGAACGAAATCAAATAGAATTACTTAAAGTAAGTAAATACGAAGCCATCTGTGCTCAATAGGATAGCGTCTAAACATAAACGCGGCGGTAGTGGGTTCAATTCTACAATTCTTTTTTCAAGCTTCACGCTGTATACCACACATGGTAGGATAGATAGATGGAATCTGGGAACTTAGTTTTAAAACAGTTCTATTCCACACTTTCCGCCAGATTCCCGAGGTGTTGCGGTATGTGCGGCGGGCCTGAACGCGCTGCATTTACATTTTCATTTCTTCGATGAGTGTCGAGGCAAAGCGCGGCGTTTAGTTCCGCCACTAGAAACGCCATGCCTCCAGAAATCGACGGAAAGTGGGAAACGGAGTGTCTTAACACTAGATTCCCTCTGCCTACCCTACTGTGTGCGGAATACAGCATGAAGCTCATTTGATTTTTATTTATATAGATGCTGTAAATTGTTAAGTGCCTCAATTATTATTTAATAAAGGTCTATAAAATTTTAACGGTTCGTTTGTACTTAAAACGAAAAGAGCTTTTAGATTTTTTATTCGTATTTTTTTTGTTTTTTATTAATACATTTATTTTCGTTTTTTACGTAATACAGAGTGAGCAGTAAAAAAACAGGTAGTAAAAAATTCGTAGTTATTATAAGCTAAGTAGCAGCAGTTAACAGTGCGTCTTTTCTTACTAAATTAGAGAAAAGAAAATTATTAAGCTTTAAAAAATATAATTCGTTCCATGAAAAAATTAACCTACACTTATTATGTAAAGAGTCCAGGTTTTTTTCATTAAAACTTCATAAAGAGCATACATTATACATAAATGACAATATTGATTTGTACAAACAAATGTTGACCGCAGCACCCCTTGGTAAGTTGTTACCGCAACACCTATCTAACAATATGCACCAATCATATCCAAACTAATTACTGAAAACCGCATTAAAATCGGACAAGTGGTTTTGGAGATAAATGGTAACACTGCTTTGCATAAACAAACAAACAAACGTCCTCTCACTCCCAACGCATATACCATCTTCGTTCCGTCGTGGGTAAAAAATAAACAGTCACACACTTGTGCCCTTGCGCCACGACTGGCCTCAAATGATAATATTATTATTATATGAAAAATATTTTCATTTCTCTATTTAAAAAAACCGCGGGGTTGAGTTGCACCACGAAAATCACAAATACAAGTCGCAATGTGAGTTTTATTTCTTCAACAGACACTGTTCTGAATTCGAAATAAAGCGTAGAAAACAATATCTTTACAATAGGTTACTAAATAAAAATAAATACAAGTTTTAAACAACCATTTTTCCAAATACATTTTACGCGATTCATGAATTTTCCAACGGGATTGGCTATTTGCAGAATGTGTTAAACCCTTTTATACACCTGACTATATCCACGGCCGAGTGAATATTGACATATTTGAATAAATACAATAAATTATAGTTGTATTTAAAAATATTATTTTTATTTTTAGCTTCACTCTGTATCCTTCACATGGCAAGGTAGGCACAGGGAACATAATATTAAGACATTTCTTTCTCAATTAAGACACTTCCATTCCCCTCTTTTCGTCTAATCCTTGAGGAATTGCGTGTTGAGTGGCGGAACTCAACGCCGCGCTATGCCTTATTACCAGAGCGAGGAAATGAAAATATTAAATGTTTCATAACTCCGAGTGGGAATCGAACCTACCTGTTACGCCATTCAACGCGCAATATCGAAACTCAGAAACTGGAGAACGGAGGGTCCTCGCTAGTAATATAATGTATCGTTCCGGTTAGAACAACGGTTATTCCTGTAACCAAATGCTCTTAATGATTGTTCCGGAACAATTCCGGCTATCCTGTTTCTCTAAAACGATTGAGATTTTTTTAAGTTCCAAATAATTCGTAGTAGTTATATGTAAATTTTATTTTTCTTAATTGGTATACTATAAGTAATTATACACTAGTCCTAGCACTAGTTCCTTCCTACCTTCACTACTTTATGAAGGATACAATATAAAGCTAAAAAAATATATAGGTACGCCAGACAGGGTCAAGGATTGGATGTAAATATGATGGTTGTGGGTTCGATTTTTCTCGGTAAGATTTTTTTTCTCTATTTAATAAAACCGCGGGATTGAAATACACCGAAAAAATCCTCTCAGTCTAGAGGGACAGACAGACATAGAGACCGACGGACAACAAAGGTGTCGTTCCGGTTCCGTTTCTTTGTTTTGAGGTACAGAACCAAAAAAATAGTTAAATTCGACTCAGATTCATCCACCGAGGAGTCCCTACCAAATTTTTCTCTGCTTTAAGAGACTGTGGTCCTAAGAATTAGAT
>DWMY01001574.1:0-14192 GCA_018249775.1 Heliconius hecalesia formosus | reverse complement strand
CATGTGCCCCTGTGTGAAGAACCGTCCAAGCGCTCAGAACACTAAGCCTGACGCTGAAATGTTAGATATTTAAATATTTTTAAAATGAAATATCAAGTGTGAAATAACACTTTAAAAATGTTAAATATGCCACAGCTTTCGTTATTTGCTACTTGTCGTCCTATGTAGTTGTGATATTTACATATTATATTGCCTTACCTTATTGCTTGCGTTCGTTGAACAAAGACTCCTATTGCACCTGTATGCGTAAGTCTTCACCAAATAAACTCCCAAATACATTGGTTAAAATCTTTCATTCTATTCTGATCTTTTATAACAAAACAAAAAAAATACAGTTCCACCAGAACCTGCAGTCGTTATTATGCTATAACATTTTTGTTTTACTTCAAGCTTGTTTACATTTTTAATGTAATGTGATTTTTGAGTGAGACGGAGAGTGGAGAATGGAATAGTGTATGATTATTATTAGGTAATTATAATAAAGTACATCCTTTCCTTGAATTATGAGGGATGCGTGGATATAAATATATACGTATATAATATTAATCGATGCTTTCACGAGAGGAACAAAATAAGCAACTCCCGCCCTCCACGATTTATGACTGAGTTAAGATTAATAATAGAAATAAATATTAGCTATTGGACTAAATATAAAACACAAAAGAATTTTTAAGTTTATATCAGTAAATTGTATTTTAAGTTCACTTTTTTTTACGATTGGCCTTCCGGAACTACTTGCTACTTTGATTTACTACCCGTTGTCATCCATTCTCGTTTTTTATCCAAATTTGAAGTGTTGCAAGTGAAAGCCACGCTTCGTCTTAGATTGAAAAAAGAAACAGACTGATAAAACATTTTAAAATAATAGATACATATTCTATTAGAGTTAGCCCACAATTTTTTTGAGTTGTTTTATTATAGGATAGATTATCACACATTAATTACATTTTGTTGGGTTTCATTCATTTTGTGGGTTCGATCCCCACTCCCAATATATTTATATTATTTTCTTGCTCTGGTAAAGTAATAAAGCGCGTTGTTGAATGCGCAATGTCTAGAAAAAAACCACAAACCATTGTCAGTCACTTTAAAATTGTGTCATGGCATCATATTTTCTTAATTTTAAAATTTAAACAATCAAATGACATAAAATATATTTTTGCTAATTTCAATATATTTACATATAAACACTCTGTTTTAAACTAAATAGTTGGCTTACCCATTTTTATTAAGATAAGTAAGATATAATATAAACAAAAATTGTATAGAACCTTTATGACGTCAATGGTTTTTTACGTGACGCCAGGAAGACTGCCCTGTACTCAGTTAATGGAATATTTCGAGGCAATTTTAAATTTTTACATTTACTTTTGTATATCTTGTGGATTCGGTATTAAAAGGCTTTACGGCTTCACGCCGTTTCTCGCATTTAGAAGAGGGAATCCAGTGTAAAGAGCCTTCATTCTTCATTTTTCACCAATTTTGAGACAGTACAGGTGTGTTGAAACCCAACGCCGTCTGTCTCAGCAGTTTGGGGGAATCAAAATAATATAATGTAATGATCAATCTGCGTATTTAGTAAGACATGTTCCCAACGCATCAAACAAATTTTAAGATGGTAAAATATAATATATATTGTGATTTATTTTGAGAGTTGAAGCGTGCCTGATTGTATACAAATAGCTTTAGGTTATCTCTCTGAAGGAAATATAATACGTTGTTGATTCATTTGCTGAAAGAAGAAACCGACAAAAACGGTATAATATATTAAATTATTTTTGTATTCGAAGCCGTTGTGGCGCAGTGGGCACAAGGGTGTGACTGTAGCGTTACGGTTGTGGGTTCGATCCCCACTCGAGTGAATATTATTAATCAATATTTTCATTTCTTCACTTGAAACCAATGCAAAAGCCCGGCGCTTTTCGATGCATTGCGTGCTGAGTTCCGCCACTATATACGCAATGCATCGAAAAATTTGGCGGAAAGTGGAGAACGGAGTGTCTTAACATTAGGTTCCCTCTTCTGCTTACCCTGCTGGGATATAGCGTTGAGCTGATTTGATTATTTTTATTGGTGTAATCATGTCTTCGCTCTAAAATCAAACAGAATAAAAACGAAAAAGAAACGAAAAACTCAAAAATAAAACAGAAAAAAATCTGAGCTCTGAATATTTGTATTACATATATCCCGCATTATCCCGCATAAAGTGGGAGTCAAAGGAAACGCGTTAATTACTCCGTTCCCCACTTTCCGCCGAATTTTTGAGGCATTGTGCTATGAGTGGCGGAAATCAACGCCGCGCTTTTTGCCTCGATGCCAGAGCGAACAAATTAAAACTTTAATAAATAATAAATCATTCTCTGGTGTGGAAATCGAATCCACAACCACCGTATTACTGTCACACTAGTGCCTCTGCGCCACGATGACCTCAATAAGTAATATTTGTTGTAATATCGGTGTAAACTTTTATTCCCTTCAGGCATATTCTTATTACATATACTATTATCATATACAAAAAACACAATAGGATAATTTACGTATAAAATCTTGTTTAAAAATAACTTTTCTTGTTGCTTGCGTCTGACATGTTATCTTGTTATAAGAAAAACTGATAAGATGGCAGGGTATCTCTTACTACCTATTAATCGACGAATACATTCGACGGACGTAAATGTAGAATTAAAACAGAAAAGTGACGGTTGTGGGTTCGTTTCTCACTCGTGAGAATTAATTATTTTTAACATTTTTAAAGTGTTAATCCACACTTAGGAAAGAAAAATACTTATTTAGAAAACGTATAAAAATTATATATTTATTGTTTGTTACTGTATCCTGCACTTAGCAGAGTAAACAGAAACTGCCTGAGAATCTAATGCTAAGACACTCCGTTCCTATTAGAACGTTTCCGTTCCCCATTTTCTGTCGAATTAGTAATTATCTCATTGCGTTGTTAAGTAGCGGTACTTAACGCCGCGCTTTGCCTAGTTACCAGAGCTTATTTGTAATGATCATCTCATCACTCGCGCGCTGCTAAGACCATGAGCTGCGTTGAGTTCCGCCACTTAATGCCACGTCTGACATTCACGCAGTGAGTAGAGTAAGTAGAGAACGGAGGGTCTTGCCATTATGTCATCTATAATACTATGCTGTAAACAAATAAGGAAATTTTATTAAAAAAAATCTTTCATTCATTTTTATAAAAATAATTATTTTAACTTAACATATCCTACATTTAAGGTTTCTAGGAAAGATCTTCTCTATAAAAGATTTTTTCTGTTATTGTACGTTGTCATTTATATATAATATAACTAATTTTAAATATTCTTCTATAATTTTGCATAAATCTACTAGCTTAAGTCAAAAGTTATTTATTAGAGAGATCATTTTAATAATTTAATATTTATCATGTTTCTCGTCCGTATCCCAGGCCAGATCACCTTATAGAATAATAATGAGCTCGTAGAAGGAGTTACGTCGTAGTAGCACAGTGGACATGTATTTCATATTATTCGATGGTTTTAAGTACAGTTACCAACACAATTATTTATTTTTTAAACTTTATTCTGCATATAGTAGTGTATATAGCTAACGAGGTCTAAACTCTGCGTTCTTAACTACCAGTACAAGACATTGTGTGTAGAGTGGCGAATTTTAACTTCACAAATGTCATTTTGACTGGGGATCCAACTTTCTGCTGTCTGGTTTTTTAGGGTTCCGTACCCAAAGAGTAAAACGTGGCCCTATTATTAAGACTTCGCTGTCCGTCCGTCACCAGACTGTCTCAAGAACCATGAAATCTAGAAAAAAAGAGAATAAAACAAATATGCAAGGGACTCCAATTCAATAAAAACACATGTTTTTTTGTCGTTTTAATATATAATAGTGCGTGTGCCTTAGTGCTTGAGTCTGAATCGGACTGCGCCCGTTTTTTTATTTAATTGGACTTATTCACTTGTTAAGCTGGGCCGATTCTCGTAATTGAATTTTGTTATAATTAACCTTCAACGGCTGATCTGAAATTGGGAAAACCTTTAGTTAATAATAATCCAATTACTTATACCCATAACTATATAAATAGTATTTATGTAAATCCAAAATGGCCGCTGTAATATTATTGGTATTCAATCATTTAATTTTAAGCTAGAAATTAGGAAAAAGTTACCTACTGTCCCCAAAAATTAAGAAACATTTTATTTTTTACAAGGAGTTTAAATTTCAAATTACGTTTTTATCTTTGAAAATGACGATATCTTATATCATTCGAGCTCTATTTTACTATGTTAAGAATGGATGTTCTAAAATTCCTTACTTAATGTTCACTTACGCTCTACAAAGATCCCGTCTGCAAAATTTCAAGATTGTAGGTTGAGAGGCTTGGTCTTTATCTGAATAGATAAAGACCAAGCTTCAAAGAACTTTGAGTTCAATTAAATATTCTTTGTGTATGACACAAGAACATTCTAAGTGATTGAGGTAATTTTGACCACAGGCATAGTGGGTAACATTGAAACGATAAACGTTATGTAATATAACTTATAGCCGTTTTCAATAAATACATATAAAAGAACCAGGAGTTCATGAGATTAGCGCGTTGAACTAAACAAATTATTCAGCTTTATAATATTACTGTTGATTAGTATAGATAGAAATTAAAGTGTATATGTTTTCGAACATTGTATATTTTTCAGAATGTACAGTAAATGCGTTACATTTTTAAGTTATACATAAATACATTTTTTTCCAGCTTATATACCGCAGACAGCAGGGTAGGCAAGGGAAACCTAGTGTTAAGGCACTCCGTTTTCCACTTACTGCCGAACTCTGGAGGTAATCCCTGTTGAGAGGCGGAACTCAACGCCACAACGGAAATAGAAATAGTACCTAAATATTTCATTTTCTCGAGTGTAAATCGAACCCATAATCTGTCGTGTACAGTTACACACTTGTGCCACTGCCTCACAACTGGCCACAAATATGTACTTACATATATATATGTATAAGCTGTTAAATCTAATGTGATCAATAACTTTACCGATATTAATATTAAAAAACCTTTTAATTTCAATATGAACACAATTTCCTTTGTTCATTGTTATTGCACACAATTACAATTTTAATTTCCTGGTGAACGTTAAAATAATATGTTGATGATTGTTTCAATATGTTATTATGGCGCAATTATCACGTATTTATACCGTATATATATATACGTATATTTACGTATTTATAACCTATACTTACATTTTTTTTTAAGCTTCACGCTATATCCCGCATTAATCAGGGTAGGCAGAGGGAACCTGATATTGAGGCACTCCACCCAATATTCGAAACATTGTACGTTGAGTGTGGAACTTAATGCCGCGCTTAGTCTTATTGCCAGAGCAATCCCTGTGTGGGAAACGAATCGTGGCGTTTACAGTCACAAGTAGTGCCTCAGAGCCACGACTACTCAATATATTTTTTATAGCACAAAAAACTTTGCCATCAAAGAACCTTGGCCGCCTTCTATCGCATGTGAACTTAGCGTGGGGTTAAGGTCATAGATAGACAAACCCGTGTTGACTCCAAACATAAATATTTTACGCTACTCATGTAGAAATGACAGCCCTATAATTAAGGATAAGATTTCATTTACTAAGGATCCTTAATATCTTTTATGAGATTTAACTCGGCTTAAGATGATTTTGTTTTTGTAGGCTATATTTTCTAGTAACGAAATTGAAACAATGATCATTTAAAATGTCTCTAAAAATTTTTTTTTGCCTGGCTACCAAGTTCAACACGTAAAGGCTCCTTAGAGAATATACCTATAAATATTTTACGGCAAATGTAGGACTGGCTACTGGGCTATTAAATGTGATTAAAGGACGTCCGTCTTTACATAAAGTAAAAAAAATAATTTAAAGTTTAAGAATAAAAAAAATGCCAAATAGGATAGTTGGCGAACGGTGACTCGCTTCCCACCAGATGGGTCCCCATAAAGCAGCGTAATACCTGAGACGCAACATCCGAGTAAGGTTGTAGAGAGGTGTTCACCGTTCAATCCGCAGATACTTCCACCTTTTCGAGCCTATAGCTCTTTCGTTTCACTCTGCTGGCCAACTGAAGCAAGCTAGAAGCGGGGGATAGACTACAATTCCTCTCCGGAGGATACAGGTCCGTGGTGTCGCCACTCCTCAACAGATCGCCACAAGCTGCCTTTCGGGTTCATTATTTTTAGCAATAATTGTAATTTTAAGTTGTTTGGTTAACAACTGTATCTCTAAATGCTCCTGCCGACTAATGTGTAAATCTTTTATATGTGTAAATATCGAAATACTTAATTTTTGTAAAAGTACAATATCTTCCAAATCTTCAAATAGCCAGTCGTAGCGCAGGGGCACGAAGTGTGATGAAGCGCGACTGGTTGTGGTTTCGGAGATATTTAAATTTTTATTTCTTCGCTGTGGTGTCCAGTCAAAGCGCGTTCCGCCTCGTTATTCCTCCAAATATTGGCGGAAAGTGGGGAACGTAGTGTCTTAATACTAGGCTACTCTGCCTACCCTGCTGTGTGCGGGATTTAATTGAATTTATTGTGTGATTAGATTTTTATGAACTTCCAACGAAAATCTAAATAAAAAGTTTTTATTTTATTATGTTTGCTTAATTTTTGGCAAGAAAAACTTATAGAATTAAATTTACATTTAGCAAAATTATTTACAAGTAAAGCTAATGGCTGTAGAGCTGCGACAGTTGGATATTGTCCATACTTATTTAAAAATTGTATTTATATTTTTCTCAGAGAGAACCTAATGTCTAAACACCCCTTTCTTCGCTTTTCGCCTGCTTTTTGTTATATTGCAAGTTGTTTAGCGCTTAACAGCGCACTTTATTTTATGAACGGAGAAATGAAAATATTTCTGTCTTCGAAGTGGAAATTGAACCCAAAATCATAACAATTTGCCACTGTGCGACGATGGACTCATTAAAATGTTATAAAAAATAGTAAGATTCATAATTTCTCGCCAAATTAAATTTTCATCTAAAATTCTTTCTCAGTTTTGTAAAAATCTTCATACAGAAGCGTTAACGACCAAAGTTTTAACAATCGTATAATGATATTAATGCAACTTTATGTTGAACAAATATGTTGATTCATGATTAGAATATTTGACTACAAGCAATCCTTTATTTTAAAGTATGAATATTATTAACCGACTTCTTTTTTTCATAAAGAAGGAGGTTATATATTTGTTAACTATATTTGTAGTCATCGTCTGATGACATTAGTGAGCTGGAGAAAAATAAATACAAGGTTTTACTGTAGCAGTCGTCGTAATTTTTTACTATTTAAGTATATTGGGGCAGTCGGCAAGATTATACCTATTATTGAAGTAGTTCTAATTACAATGAAGAATAATTTAAAATAAAAGTAATAAATAATATAATAAAATAAAAAAATAGGAACCGAATATTTTTAGGAAAACATATAAAAATTTGAACGTAGCGGGATTTGAGCCAGCGTCTCTTGGAAACCGTCCAAGCGCTCAGACTAACTAATCCATACGTTCTTATAGGAACAAGATATAAGAATTTCGACGTAGCCCGATTATAAGTAGTAAAAGTATTTTCCTTTCCTAAGAATCTACATCAATCTATAATTATGCATAAGCATAGCATAGAATAGATACATATTGATGTATAAACTTAAACAAAAACTTAAAATAATATTTTAACTTAAAAGTAAAGTAAATTGAAAAACTATAAGTGAAATTATTGATATTATTTACCTACTCGTACATATTTAGGCACCTATTTATTATTTAAAACCAGTTATTTTTGGAGTCGATGACAACATGGCTTATTATTTTAAGTATTTTTTGCTTTTATTCGTTGTATTTAGTAGTCATCTCTAAATGATTTTTTTCCTTGGCTGATACCTATGTATCAATATTAAAAAAGTCAAATTGTAATGAAGCTATTTTATACTGTTATATCTATTGTTAACAATTTTAAAATACAAAAGTATTTATACCTAAAGATACGTTATTCAGTGTATTCTCTTATACATCTACATACATCATCTTATACATTATACATCATCTTCAGATGATCAAATTTTCACCTATTCTTATTGGAGATCGATTCATCACACCTTTGTCGACGTCTCCGCCTTATTAGCAGATAGTTGGCCACTTTACTAACTAGTACGTCAATTTAAATATTCATGAAATAATTTAGGTTACACAGTAAATAAATATTATAGATAGAGAGAAGTTAGTGGTCAGACACTCCGTTCGTAAATTTGATCTGTTTTCGAGATATTGGGAATTCAGTTGTTCTTTCTATGAAAAGGTGGTACGGTCGTGCGTTGTTTATCAATCGAAAGAGAATTAGTTAATAAATATATAAGAAGTTAGATTCTTCATACTGTACATGTTAAAGAATTATTTTTCAGAATGCCATATTGATTTTTTTCTTTTAGTTTCACGTTTGTGTCCTGCCTGTAGTAGGATAGGCAGAGGGAATGTGGGAACTTATCACTTCGTTCTCTTTAAGACACTTCCGTTCCTCCCTTTCCGTCGAATTCTTTAGTAATTGCGTGATGAGTGACGGAACTCAACACCGCACTTTGCCTCGTTACCAGAGCAGGAAATGCAAATATTAAATATTTCCGTTCCTCGAGTGGGAATGGTACACACACACACACCCACAAACTATCGCGTTAACAGTCACACGTACCACGACTGGCTTATTTTTTTCATATTTCTCATTTCTCCAATTTAAACATGTTACGTTTTGTATATAGAAAAGGTAGAATTTTTTTGAACAATAACAAATTAAACGTAAACAAATTCTGGAGTCAAATCTCGACATCATTTCATATATTTTTTTCTTTCTAAGAAAAGATTTCCTGTAATTCTTTCATTAGTTCACTCCTTTATATTTGTTACCAGTGTAATATTATTTGAACGTATTAGGGAAAATTGGTTTGTTATCTACTATATACGCAAAAAAAATGTAATTTAATGCTGTTGGTATTTTTTTTGTTTTTCCTTACAAAAAAAATGTCGTATGTAATTGAATAAGATTTGGTTGTTTCTATCGGGGCGGTAGGTGGGTTCTCGCGTGTGGTAAACGTGCTTAGGGATGAAACTATATCACAAAAGTATCTATACTTTTACTCGATAAAGTATGGTCATATGGTATCGATACTTACTCTTATGGGTCGGATTTTTTTTAAGGCCATTTTAAATTCAAGTGGAAAAAATGGGACCATTATAGGAACACTTTGCTGTTAGTTTTTCTGTTTTCGCTTCTTAGATTTTTGAAAAACAATAGAATCATTCACTATGTCTATCACATAGTAAAACAGTATGTGTGTATATATATATAAAAAAAATATGATAATGACAGAGAAAGATGAAGATGTCCTTCACAAGGCGTGGCTGTGGTATGAAATACTTTTACCAAATAATATAAAATACTTAAATGAAGTGGAAAGACCGGGATGTAATGGAATGCTTTTCAGCCACGTCTTATCCAATGTTGTCACCGTACTATATTCATAAGTAAGTTTAAAAAGATTATATAGAGCAAAATAAAATCAAGACTATCCTTATGTTTAGGGGCAAGGTCTCCGATATCGAACTTGCAACCACTCCTTTACAGACGATGTCCCTCTAACAACGACGATCAAAATTCTTTATTTTCGATCATTTTCCATCCGTTCGTTGGGATAAAGCTATTGCGTTTACAGTGAGGCACTGCACCTCTGCGCCAAAATGGCTTTAAATATTTAGTGATTTTCTTTATTTTCCTTTTTTTCTTTTTCTTAAAATTCTAGATTATTACAGGACGTCGTTCCAATGGCATAGTTGTTGGTTCCCACATTGAAATTTTCCATCCGTTCGTTGGGATAAAGCTATTGCGTTTACAGTGAGGCACTGCACCTCTGCGCCAAAATGGCTTTAAATATTTAGTGATTTTCTTTATTTTCCTTTTTTCTTTTTCTTAAAATTCTAGATTACTACAGGACGTCGTCCCAATGGCATAGTTGTTGGTTCCCACATGGGGGAACAAATTAATTTCCTCGCTCTAACAAGTTGAAGTGCAGCTTTGAGTTTTGCCAACTCAACAGGCTATATCTCAAAACTTACTTTAACACTCGGTTTACTTTATTTACCCAGCTATATGCAGGATACCGCGTGAAGTATGCATGTTACAGTGGTGAAGGTATAAAAAGTTTATAGTACAAGTAAAACCACATTAAAAAATAATATTTACTTACTTGATATAACGACATCGTTGCTACGTATATCCGATTGTCAGCTTTGATACTTTGTCATGGTTAAACGAGTACAATTTTGGATGAAAGTCGGGTAATGGAACGAAAACCTATAAAATAAATATGGCATACCTCGTATATTTGTTTTAATATATGTAAGAAACATACAAATATAGAGAAAGTTTAATTAGAAAATGTATATTTTTGTTAGTGTTCTTTCATAGGAAAGTATTTACAACTAGACACCCGCTTGCGGCTTCGCCCGCTTGAACTACGTAATTATTAATTTACTAATATGCATTAGATTAGTTAAAAAAAAAAAAGGTTCACACTGTATTTCGCACACAGCAGGGTAGGTAGAGGGAATCTAGTGTTAAGGCACTCCCTTCCTCACTTTCCGCCGAATTTTGGAGGCATTGTGTCCTGAGTGGCGGCACTCAACACTGCGCCTCGACACTAGAGCGAAGAAATGAAAAATTTCCTCGAGTGGGGATCGAACCAACCAGTCGCATTTACAGTCACACTTTGTGGCCCTGCGCCACGACTGGCCTCTCATTGCATTAGTTTTCTCATAGTCATATTTTTTTTCGTATTTTTTTGTATAGTTAAACAACTTAGGGTTGATATCGTCTCGCTTTGGCTTATTTATATACTTCTCAGTGTGGTTAGGAGCGGGGCGTTATGTTGGCTCGATACGAAATTTATTCTCAAACTTTTTTAGTGGAAAGTACTTATGCGTAAGACTACATAACAGTCGTTTATTTTACTTTACTATTTGTATATAATTCAAGATTCTAAAATAGAAATACAAGTAGGATACAGAAGCCATCGTAGAGCAGGGGCACTAGCGTGCGACTGAAAACGCTGCGGGCGTAGGTTCGTTTCCCACTCGGATATATTTCATATTTTCATTAGCGTAGGCAAAGCGTGATGTTGAGTAACGCCACTCATTACACTATACTTCAAGAATTCGACGGAGAGTGGCCAATTGAAATGTCTTAATGGGAACGAAGTGTCTTAAAACTAGGTTCCCAGGTTCCCTCTACTTATCGTGCTATGTGTGAGTACAGTGTGAGGCTGAGAAAGACACTAACAACAAGAATAGTAGTTAGTAATATGTAGCTTTTGTAAGCTCGCTCGCTCGCGTTTGCCGCGATGAAATTTAATGTACCTTTCTCAATACATGGATTATCTATCTCATGTGAAAGCTAAAAGTCACTGAGATTAGGGATGTAGGAAGTGAGAAAAAATATCAATATAACGATGTTTATGAAAATATCAATATCTATCTATGTCGATATATCGGTAAAAAATATGGATTTATCGTGGCTTTATTTCTTTTTCGGCTGTGCTTTCACTTTTTTAGTGTGGCTTTTGTTGTTTTAGAGGTGCACTTTTCTCTTTATGGGGCGGCTTAAGTGTGCTCTCGTTTTTTTAAGCCCTTATGTACTCTATATGGTTTCGTGTTTTAGGTATAATAGACTACAACTTCGTCATCACTTATGACCCAATTATTCAGTACAGTTATTTGTTTCTGTTCGTATAATAGTGACTCTACATAGATAATTTAAAAAAAAATCCAAGGTTTTCGATAAAAATTTCAATATTGGATATTTTTTATCGATATATCGGATAAAAATATATTGCTTCAAAATATCGATATAGAGTATTGAAAATCTTAACTAAGACTAGCGCGTTCAAATTCTTTAGCTTTATAAAGCTATGTAAGCTAGTAAGCTTAATATGACTAGGTATGGAAGTAGAGATGTGTATAAAATGTTTATTATTTGAAAATTATCAACGCCATGCTCTTTTCAACGAGAGAATCCATCCGAGAGAACGGTCCTGCAGCTGTTAAATAGTTTTTAACATTTTTAAAATTAAATTCCACACTTTGAAAAGAAAAATACATTTTTTGAAAGAGTACAAAAATTTTAAACTAGCGGGAGTTTAGAGTCCAAAAGATGCGGCTTCAGATCCCGCTACGTTAATTTTTGATACGTTTTCTTCTCTGATACAGATTTAAACCAACAACCAACGCATTATCAAAATTGATAAAGTCCATATGTAAAATGAAATATTTTTGCTATTTGCGTACATTAGGTACATTCAGTCTCTCTTCTATACCTTCTACACAGTTTTCTAACCAAACAGCCTTTCAAATTAAATCCAATCGAATAGAACTAAAATCCCATACACATCCGGCTATCAATTATAATTACGGTAACAGACGTGCTCGCACTCGCACGGTAACAGCGGCTTTTATTTTCACAGATTTCTTTTTTACTCTCGGTGGTATATTTTTCCATGTACCTACTATTTCAACTTTTCGAATGCAAATAGTTTTATATATATATATATATATATATATATATATATATATATATATATATATGTTGTGAGATATAATATAATACCTCACATGACACCATTCGCTATTTAATATGTTAAAAATATATTAAATAATAATAAAATAAAGTTAAATCAGCTTCACGCTGTATTCCGCACACATCAGAGTAGGCAGATGGAACCTAGGGTTAAAACATTCCTTTCCCCACTTTCTGCGATATTGCTGGATTTCATTTCGTGTTGAGTGGCAGAACTCAACGCTGCGCCTTGCCTCGACACCAGAGCGAAGAAATGGAAATATAATTTAAACACAACCAGTGAGTTTTACATTCACACTTTGTGCCACTGCGCCACGACGAGCTATTTAATATATAGGTTTAATGTAATTTGATTCACGATATATCTCAAGGGGAGAGGGTGGGGTAGGGGATGTTCTATACATAAGTACTAGAACTCGCACAAATGTTTTCTCATTACTATTTCTTATGCCTCATTACTATTTCTCATGCCAGTCAAAATAGCCTGAATTTTTTCTCTATAGACATTTTTATCACGGTCCATAATTCTCTAGAATAATACTAGATCTGTATTTTAATAAAGATAATAATATTCTATGATGAGGCCAGTCGTGGAGCAGAGGCAAAAAGTGTGACTGTAAAATCAACTGGGTGAGGCTTCGATACCCATTTGAGGAAGGGAAATGTTTATTTACATTAATATTTTCATTTTCTTAGCTCTGGTGACGAGACACAGCGCGGCGCTAAGTTCCGCCACTCAACACGCAATGCCTCCAGAACGCAGCGGAAAGTGGGGAACGGAGTGTCTTAACACTAGATTCCCCCTGCCTATCCTGCTGTGTGCGGGATACAGCGTAAAGCTGATGTAATTTGATTATAATTTAATAATATTCTAAAAAAACCAAGATTCTTTGTAGATACTAACAAATACCCGTGATTTTGAGTGGAAGGGGGATTACGCCTAGACCTCACCACGTATCACCAAGAGGGAGATCACATGATTACTGGATGGCCAAATAATAGTATCGATTGGGGTTCACAAATTTGTGAACGTGGAAAGATATCAAAAATATAAAGATAAACGTAGTTATCAACGCTTATTTTACTTTTACCCCACTAAGCCAAAGCCAAATTGTGCCGAAGCGAAATTATAAAGCGTTAAATAAGTTAGAAACATGCGTGTGACTGTAAACGCGACATGTTCTGGGTTCGATTCTCGCTTAAGGAAATTAAACGCATTAAAGTCTATTGCGTAGTTAAAAAAATCGATTTCTTTTCATAAGTACCTACTATGTGGAGAAGATAGACAGTAGGTATTTGTAGATATTTAGAGCGTCAGTTTACAGGCCAAGGTTTTTCTATGCTATGGTGTTAGATTTTTTAATGAGCTGGTCTTAGTTAGTGGTTTCTTGTTTACGGTACTGTAGACACAAAAAAAGTCGTTTCAAGAAACTTCAAAAGATCTGTTTTAAAAAGTTTATATTGCTGTGTTAAATATTTATGAACGTCAGGCAAGTTAAATAATTAAAAAAATGTATATTATTTTGAAAAATAAAAGA
>DWMY01001573.1:0-14194 GCA_018249775.1 Heliconius hecalesia formosus | reverse complement strand
ACAAAAATTTTACTGATTGCATTTTTGGCATCAGTATCGATCACTAATCACCCCCTGATAGTTATTTTGAAAATATATTTCATGTACAGAATTGACCTCTCTACAGATTTATTATAAGTATAGATGTCTATTCCACGAGTGGGAAACGAACACACAACCTGTCGCGCCTACAGTCACACGCTTGTGCCCGAGCGCCACCACTGGCCACTGGGTTAAATTAATAGTAAGCTATTTATAAATTAAAATTATTATTAACCAACAAAGCAAAAGACATTTAGACTGAGACGGAATATGTAGGTAATATACAATATAAATTAAAGTATATTTACAAAATCCTTGACAATTTTCTCCTGCAAATATCACAGTGAGGAAGAGCTAATAAAACGTTGATGGTTATATAAAACGTTATCACAGTTAATTTAAACCACGTTGCGAGTAAAGTGCAATTAAAATAATGATATTATTGTCTTTCTCGTTCCCAATGTTAAATATTATATTTTGCAAACCGCAGCTCTTGTATAAACTGTGAAACAGGATAAGGGCTATTCAGTTAATGATATAATACGTTTCCATGATATTCGTGTGGTTAAAAATATTTAATTTTAATATTTGAAATGTATATTTGAAAACTAGCTAGAATTGTATTTTTTTCCTTTAATGCTATAATTTATTGTATAAAGTATTTTTTTCGTTTTCAACATTGTTATTCAATTATCATCATTGTAGTTTTCAACACTGTAATTTATTATCATCAAAATTATCTAAATAAAAATATATATATATTTCATTATCAATCATTGCGTTCAGTCAACCACTAACAGTTTTAAGTATACAGAGCGTTTTTGTCTTCACCACTTAAAATTAAAGCACAATTTTAACTACTCTATTCAAGCCTCATACAATAAAAACGAAAGGGGTTTTGCCAAAAATGAAAAAGGTGTTTTTTCAAACAAAATAAATAATAAATGTATCCTTGTAAAGGAAAACGCTATTTGATAAGAATGACGCACACAGACACTAACTTATCAAAGCGACAACATCGCACACTCCTTATTCACGAAATCGAGTCACAGGTATTGCCAGTGAAGTTGAACTTTGTTTAGGTTTGTTAAAGAAATTAAGTAATTTCGTAAAATTTAACGAGATATATCCCTTTTTCGTTCTGGTATGTTTTTTGAAAATGAAAAGTGGCAAATCGGCGGGGTTTGTAGCATTTTTGTAGTAGTAGGTGTAAACACCAGTAGGTGTATACACGTTATTGATATAGCATACATATCGTTAGCGCGTCACACGTAATACAGTATGGATAAAAATCATGAAATGAAAATAATTAATATCATAAACTGTTGAGGAATCTTGTTAATTTTTTTTTAGGTATTAGTTTGAAATATTTTAGCCTATATACTGCTCCCATATAAAAAGCACAGACAGAAACAGACAAACTGCATGTTGTTATAATTACTTGTATGTGTTTGTAACTTCAGTTTAAGAGTAGCTAGAGTAGATACCTTATCTATCATCTTTAATATTTTTTTGATATTTCAGTTTCAATAATTTGACGTGTAATTTGAATTTGAATTTAAAACAGATGTAACAGATAGACCATATAAATTGTATCAATATTTTTCTTATACAAACAAAGCTATAGTGAAGCCGAGCATAGCGTTATATCTGTAGTAACTTTAACACCTGCTCATAACAAATGAAGTGCCGCTATGTAATGCGCTCGCTCATTTTGAGATATTGTAAATATCTATTAAAATTTTATAGAGCTTTGATTGCACTAGAGCCATTTTCTTAAAACTGAAGCAATTTTCTTAACACTATACGGACATTTTTTTTAAAGAAGCTTTATTTAAAAATACTCTAAAACAAAAACAGAAAACTACAAAATACTAGACGGCCATGTAAATTCTTCAAGAAAATATTTTGAAACGTTACCTAAAACGAAAGAAGTAACATTTTTAAGTTCTTTTACTATTTTTATAAGAAACCAAAGTTTGCTCTAGCGGAATAGTAAGTTTCAAAATTCTTTGTCTTTTGTTTAAAATGAATAATTCACCGTTCATTTATTATTACAGAACTTATTCTGAACAGTTGGAAGCGTTTCTTCGTATAAAATAAAGAACATAACATTCTAGGACTCCAATTCGGCTAATTTCATTCGGTTTTCTTTTCATTACGTACGCAATAGAAGAAAAATATATTTTTAGTCGTCGCTAGTTAAGAAATTTACATACTTAGATTAGATTCTAGCTTAAGTTATTAACATTGTGATTGTAAATTTTAATATTTTAATTAAATATATTATTACATTTAAAAATGAATTTTACAACCAAAAAAATATCGGTAATTTGTGTCCATAAATAATTAAATATAAATATTGTAATTCTTAAAAAGCCTTACCTAATAAGTAATCCACCGTTCTCGGGTCTAATTTAGCAAGTTGCTCTCTTGAATGGATATATTGAGCTCGTAATCGCCTTCTCTTCTTTTCCCTAGCCCAGTCTTCGGCTAAATTTCTTCCATCTAATCTTCTTCCTTCTCTATTTGGATGTTCAGGGTCTGGGGTTATAGTTGGTAGGAAATGGCGTCTACCACCTCCCATTATTACCTTTGTAAATATATTTTATTAAAGTACAAACAAAAAGTAAAATAAATAAGTATTTTATATTGACAGGTAAAACTTTTTAAAATTATAAACGTTACAATGTTATATAAAAAAAATAACTAAAACACATATTGAAAAGAAAATTATTCGAACTACCTCCAAAGATACAATTTGTAAAAGAATTTCAAAGAAAATACAGAATAAATTTCTATGAAAGTTCCAAAAGCTTCTTACTGAATATATTATTAATATTTCTATTTCAATAAAGTTAAAGTTTGTTTACAAAGCAGTCCACGTGTAATAGGATATAGTGCATGTAGTAAATAGAGTACTGTACGTAAAAATATTGTCCTTTGTACCGATGTCTATCTTAAAGGTTACTTATCAAAACAATGAAGCCATAAGTTTCAAAGGAAGACCATTCTCTATAAGATATTATAGTGTATTAAATACTAAATATATTTCGATATTGTTTCTCTGGACTCTTTTATAAGAATCCTCCGTATTCATACTCCGTACTCATACAATGCATCTTTTCACGTGCTGTAAAAGGAATATTTTTTGTACAGGGTGTAACGCGATCGATGGATCAATCGTTGTTTATGGGTAGAAGACCTCAATACTTATTCATTTCACTCCCATGTATATTTGCCGATTTTCAGTGGTTCAGCCGATATTTGAAAATTTGTATTTTTTTAGAAAAAAATCTGATTCTTGAAGTAAATTGGCAAATAGGCACAGCCCAAAAAAAAATACTAGTGAATTATTTGTTTCATAACGTTTGAAAGTTAATATTAACCACCTCCCAATTCACGGCCTGTGCTAGGATAGCTTTAAGATATCAAAATATTTGTACTCAATAAGCATTGTCTTACTGAGTACAAATATTTTGATATCTTATATGTCTCTCATAGTAGACTGGTAAAAATGCAAATACTTATGTAAATATGTAAAAAAATCGATTTAAATGTAGTCAATTCTCGTAATAACAATAATATTTTTTTACTGGAGAATATCTTTTTTTATTTCAGTACATTTTTTGACATGTTGAGATGCGCCTATGAAACTTTCAGAGATTATTTTATTCTAATACTAATAGTTTTTAACTTACTTCTGGAAAAGATCAACAGTATTTTTTTCACTACAGCCCTTGAAAGTATTTGATAATGTTTAGTTTATTCAAAAACCATTTTTGTTTTCATGTTATTTCCAAGATTTATAAGCCGATGGTTTTGAACTGTTACATTATACTGAAGGCCTACTATTGAGCTATATTTAAAAAAAAAATCAAGATCGCAGAATATGAAATTTCCAAATATCTACCGAAACACTGAATATCAGCTTCACGCTGAATCCAACACACAGCAGGGTAGGCAGAGGTAACCTAGTGTTAAGACATTCCGTTCTCCACTTTCCGCCGAAAACCGCTTTTTGGAGGCTTTGCGTGTTGGGTAGTGAAACTCAACGCCGCGTTTTGCCTAGATACCAGAACAAAGAAATGGAAATATGAATTTTAATAAATATTTCATTTCCTCGAGTGTATATATATATATATATATATATATATATATATATATATATATATATATATATATATATATATATATATATATATATATATATATATATACAAGTGGGCGCGCGCGGATTCGCCCGCTTAATTGCACACTTAGGGGTGAATTCTAAAAAAACCACGAAACACGTGTTCAATAAAATATTTTTAACAGTCTGAATTTAAATTTTTATAAATATCAGTGGCGATTTAAAAAAAAATCCATACAAACTTTCAATCCCTATCTCATCCCTTTAGGATTAAAATTTTAAAATCCCTTAGATTTGATGTCCAGATTATGAAAATAAACATCTGTCCAAAATTCACGTTTCTACGCACAGCGGTTACGGCTGTGCGTGCGTCTTACCTCAGTCAGTCAGGTACATGATCTTTTTTATACATAGATATATATATGTGAGTGTATTATATAAAAACATATATTTGTTTTTAAAATTTTACAGTTTCATATAACTTCACTCAGAGCTCCAAACAAAGTGCTATTTCATAAATTGCGACCTCAATCCCTTATTTCCCATTTTGTATAGAAAAAAAAGGTTATCGGGAAAATAATTACCGTTCACGTCGATCAGCACAAAGTGAGTTACTTTCCTTTAGCCTTTCATATTTAGGTAAAAAAACTCGTTATGAATCAAAGTTTGGGCCCCCTTATAAAAAGGTTTATTGTTGTAAGAAAAATATCGTACTGTGACGACGATCGATGGTGTGGTTAAACCAGGTTTGACAGGTGTTTAAGAACTTTTTTTTGATATGTTACGTGAATACAATAAATACAAAATACCGTAAAGTATGCGCTGTTTATTTATATTTACACAAAAAAACATATTTACTGATCGTTATATTCATACTTTTTTTATTACTTATACTTGTTTCAATATATTCCAAGATTTATAATATGAAAATATTTTGATATGATATTTATATTATTATTGTATGTAGGAAGAATTAAACGAAACCTCACTCAAATTTAACAGAAGAAACCTATGGGTCACTTGGTCTATGGAGGGTAAAGGTGAGAAGTGTCGTCTTCGCGTATGAAAAAGTGTCCATCAAAACAGGTAAAAAGATTTTTTTAAAAGAAAATAATGATTTAAGTAACTAAAGTCATAAAAATATTATTAATCTCTACTACTCTACTCAGTATACTTCACGTTTTCTATAATTGCACAGTTCATATCATACCCTTCTTGTTAATAGCGCCATTTCAGTAGACACTTTTTTTGCTAAATCCTCATATGAGATAGTTCTCCCTATCTCTATCTATACTTGATCTAATACATCGGCGACTTTTTTTAATTTGTTTAGAATATTTTTTGTACTTGATTACAGATTTGTACAATAATCGACTTAACGTTGAAACATGTAACTTACGTACATTATTTGAATATTACTGTATCGCGAGTATAATACAAGCAACGAAAAAAGCAATATTTTCGCAGTCACGTCCTACATCCAAGGCTACCGACTATCATCTATAGGCGGGTGTCTTACGATAAGGAGTATAAGTATATAAGAACGTTGATATTATGCAAAATGGCCTACATTAATATTCCTTTCAGCCTTTATAGAATATACAAGAACTCTTGAAATCTTGGCGCACCACATACATATATTTTGATAAAACTTTATAAATTATATATTTTTAATTTATGTAATATTTCTTAAGCTATTATTCTTATTAAATAAAATAATTCGTTCTAAAGCCTTGCTCGTATTTTCTCTTTATTTGATCGAATAGTATCATATAAAGTATTTTTAGAAAAAAAAAACATTTTTTTGTCATTTAATATCTGATGCGAAGCGAGACTTATATAAAAATATTGAAACAACTAACATTTTGTTAAAGCCGCTCAAATGTGCAACCAATAATTGCTTTTCAGCAAAATTCATATCGTCTCTTTCCCAAACGAAATGTGTTAAATCCGAATATTTATTAGATAAAAATAATAGTGTTTTATAACGTTTAAAAAACTCCAAACTGATTAATATTTCATTGCATTTATGGCATTGAAGAGCAATATATAGCCAACTAGATATTTATTAAGCAATTAAAATAGAAGGCCAGTTATGGCGCAGTGGCACAAACTGTAAAACCAATTGGTTGTGGGTTCGATCCCCGCTCGAGGAGATATTTACTTACATTTATATTTCCATTTCTTCGCTCTGGTGTCGAGGCAAAGCGCGGCGTTGAGCTCTGCCACTCAACACACAATGCCTCCAGAATTCGGCAGAAAGTGGAGAACGGAGTGTCTTAACACTAGGTTCCCTCTGCCTACCCTGCTGTATGCGGGATACAGCGTGAAGCTAATTCAATTTTTTTTTTAAGAAAATAGAATAATATAATAAAATATACAATACAAATAGAAAAATATACAATCACTTATTTTAAAGTGCATCTAATCTATAAATAAATTATTATACTCACATTAATACTCCTACCGGGTTCATTTTCCACCAGCTGCAAGGCTATGTCCTTACAGTCGCGTCTCACGGCGGGGGGCACGCGGCTGTCGTCCTCCCAGTAGCGGGACGGCGCGTGCGCGTACAGGGCAGCCGGTGTCGCGTGCGTTATACGTGCTGTTGTTACTATACCACTGGATTTACCTAACAACAATTCATTATTAAAAGATTTGTGTTCAAATTTAGTTACCTTAGAAATTATTTATAGATCAAGGGAATTAAAAAAAACTGTTATAGCGATCAATTATTTATTCATGTTCTAAATTAAAACAAAAAATATTAATATTAATTTTTATTCAATTGAATATTTAATATATTTATTACTGTCGTTATACTAGACTAGCTAATTCAACAAGAAAGGTAATTTAAAATATAATACGATGTTAATAATAATAATGTTCTCTTCACACTTTACATAATAAACCAAAACTAAGTCAAGAAAAACGCAGGAGTGAGAAAGGCATGAACGATCAAAGTCCGTGGCGCACAGCAATTTAAAAAAATGATAAAATTTGGTCATAAATCATGTAGAATGTAAACCATTTCATTTTCCGTTATGTCATGTTCGTATACATTAATATACAACAACTAACTATGATGGGAGTTTTGCAAGGAGCATTGCCACACTCGATCGAAGGCCTTCGCCATGTCAGTAATAACTGCCAGGCCCTCTCCCTTGCAATCGATAGCCGCAGCCCAGCGGTGGGTTAGGTAAACCAGAAGATGACCGTTTGAGTGACCATCGCGGAAGCCTAAATAAAATCATGTGTTTTTTATATAAAAAAAAACAAGACAAGCACGAATCGGGCTCGTTCACCGAGGGTTCCATACAAAAATTAAAGTTCTCTATCTTTTTCTAAAATTCAGGCTTAACTGAGCAAAAGCCCTTCATCTGGTACCTCACTTGTAATAGCGGTTTTAATATAAAATTTTGCCCCATTTTTAAGCTATTACTTTTTTTAAGATTTAACCACCAATTTATAGTTTTCATAATTCTAGGTCAATCGGAAGTACCCTATGAATTTTGATTCCCTTAACAGTGTCAAAATAGGCGTTTGACGCGTTTTTTGCGATTTAAACGGCCATATCTTTTTTTAAGTAAATGTAGAAATATTTTTTTCTCAGAAAATTATGGGGTCATAGACCTGAGTGTATGGTTTGAATTTCAACTCGATATCTCCAAGCGTTCCTGAGATAAAAGGTTTTGACAGACAGACAGGGGGACAGACATAGAGACAGACAGGTACAGACAGGCGGGCAACAAAGTGATATTATAAGTGTTCCTTTTTTCCTTAAAAAATACAGAACCCTAAAAGCTATACAATATTCAACATATTTTATTAAAAAAATATATTAAATAAAAAAATATTATAAATACATTCCAATAAAATGTTAAATTAAAAAAATGGAAATATAATTTTTCTGATAAAAAAAATTACGCAGAATTAATAAGTGAGCAATTAGTGTAATACTTTATGATTCAACTATATCGTTTTCTCGCTTAATTAATTTTTTCTTCATCTTTATATAGCTCTCATGAGGAATAAAAAGCAATCTAGCAATGAACCTCTCCTATTCATCTCTTTTAATATTATACGATTGGTGTATATTTTGTCTGAATAGACTAGCTTGCAGAATGTACAAAGTACAGGTTGGATATTATTGTAATATCATAATTGTTATTATTTAAAAAAAAATACATGTCCGTTTCTTGTTCCACCCATAAGAAAATAAAAACAAAGTAGCTAATGATTCGACCAGTAATAAATAGTTTAAAATTTTATCTTTTTATATTATCAGCTTGTTTATTTAATAGCAGTTCCTGGAAGACAATAAATAATAATATGACAATAGATGTTAATATTTTATTCTAATAGAGCTTTCTTAAGTTACAACAGTACAATCATACTATTACACATCACCATACATAGATACATACATATTACTTCAAAAGCAATTAGACTTGAAACGCATAGCCTGTATTTAGGTATCTCAAATAAAGATATAAAGTCAAACACGAACTAAAGTTTCACTTACCAGCTTCGTGCGCCCAATCTATCAGCGAAGTGACTTTCGAGCTTATTGCGGATGCGCAGTTATTAAACCGTCCGCTCGCATCTAGACCAAGAGTCTCGTATCGAGCCTTCACGCCGCACAAGAGGGCGGTTGCACAGGCTGATGATTCACCAGTTTGAGCGTCTATGTTGTACGTCTGTGTAAAGATACATAAGTAATATTAGATTTAATATTATAACAGATTTAATATTATAAAGAAAATAAACGTACAACAATATAAAATAGCGTTTTATTATTTTTTTTATATAAAATAGCGTTTTATTATATTTGTAAAGTTAGGAATGAAGTACGTATCTACGTACGTAAGTGAGTTACCTTTTTAGGAAACGCATAAAAATTTGAACGGAGCAAGATTTTTGAAAACCATCCAAGCGTAGCTTTTTACAAGTCTTTGATATGATACGGTTACTAGAGCACGTAAGAGCGCGCGTTCTGAACTTTTCATACATGTAATTATGAATATTGCACCTTTTTTATATAGTGAGGAATTCCTATTATGGATACCGGTCTGAGTTGGCACTCGAGAAGGTTATGTGGGACTCGTGGACTGGCAGATGTAGGCCATCTAAATATCCACTAAAATCTCACGGTGCAGTCTTCCGTGAAACGCGGCGGATTAATATTGCACCTGGCCTATTATATATATAGATATATATATATATATATATATATATATATATATATATATATATATATATATATATATATATATATATATATATATATATATATATAGTTTATAACAATTAATTATTCCTTTTTTACTTTGCTTTTGTCTTAGCACATATTCACTCTTTTTTATCTTCTACGTGGCTGTCGATTAATCTTAGACATCTGACAAGTGTCATAGAAGCGCTCTATATATATATATATATATATATATATATATATATATATATATATATATATATATATATATATATATATTATATATTACATATATATATTTATTTTTTATATGTGTCAGCGAAAAAAAAAATAAATATGTACGGAATAAATAAAAACACACCTTTGTAATTTATGCAACCTTCCTCGAAAGACGACAAGGAAACTGATAAAAAATTTATTCTTTATGAACAACAATATAGAGGCCGACGTGAGGTAGTGAACGTATGTTTTAGTCAAGTTGGAGACGACAGGCAAACAAAAGTTATCTTAGAAAACATTCATTTTCATTATTATTTGTTAACTTGTTATTTCTAAGATACATAACAAAATGTAATTGAAATATTCTTTATCCGTCGAACCCAAGTTACTTCACAATTGTAATAACAAATATCTAGTATCTTTGATAAAATATAACAACCAGACTGACGTAATGATATCGTATAGCTTGGTTATTACTTGGAAAATGCACCATTGTATATATTTTGGCATAAAGAGTTGCTATATATTCATTTTATATAAAACTATGCACGAATAAACTGTCTGGGATGATATCTCCTTATTATCTAACGGTTGTTCTATTAGATTGACACAACACAAAAACCCACAAAATAAACGAAGTAAGTTCGAATATAAATTAAAAATCAAAAATCAGCTTCACGCTGTATCCCGCACACAGCAGGGTAGGCAGAGGGAACTTAGTGTTAAGACACTCCGTTCCCCACTTTCTGCCGAATTCTGGAGGCATTGCGTGTTGAGTGGCAGAACTCAACGCCGCGCTTAACCTCGACACCAGAGCGAAGAAATGGAAATATACATTTAAGTAAATATTTCATCTCCTCGAGTGGGGATCGAACCCACAACCAGTCGGTTTTACATCGTGCCGTCACATCGTGCAGTCACACCTCGTGCCGCTGCGCCACGACTGGCCTCAAGTTCGAATATGATTTATTTGAATAAAATATACATTAATAAAGTAACTCATGTTCCCTTCAGGTTTCATCATGGCCGAAGATAACATTTTGTACTAACATAGTTTTAATTAAGTTGAGCGAATCGCCGTGTATGTAGACCCTTCGTAATCTTGCCGGACCCTATCCTCATAATACGATTATAGTTGACGATTTGTTTCTACAAGAGATTAACTTGGGATCAAAGATGGAACTTACTATTTAAATTAATTAACTTCTCCGTGAAAGCTTTTAGCTTGTAATATAAAAATGTATAATTTTAATTAGTAGATGCCTCTATTAGTTTTCAGACGTCTTTGACATAATTACTTGAAGTAAACTAAGTAGTAATTAATTTTACCTTCACGGGTCGCCTCAACAACTACAACAGAATTTACATTGTGAAAATGACATCAATGAAAATTCATCATAGCAACACTCAGAGTCATATTTTCAAATTAAAAAAAATATCGAGAATCTACGTCAAGTGTGGTTGAATAGATATTTAAAAAAAATTTTCATCTTAAATAACAATTTATAATCATTATAACGATTTTGAAGTTGTTTTAACAGCCATTATTAATAACAGTAATTTTGAAATTGCGTTAGCCTGCATTTATTACCCGACTGCTCGTCGTAAAGGATTGTAGTGTGTTTATCAAGAGACCAAAGCCGTTGGCCAATTTTGGTAATTCTTACTTAAATTGATTCGTTATAGCCTTGCGAGTGTCACTAAGAAAGACATGACAATAATTAAAATGCATCATATCGACAACTATTTAATAATAAAATATATCGACCACATGTGCGTTTCAGTAGGCAGCGCTAATTACATGATTACATGATGGTAGTAACCTACTGTTAGTGGAATATGAAAATAAATTCAAATCATCACGATGGTATAGTAGAAGTTAACAAATTGGAATAAAATATCATAAAAAAACTATAACATAAGACTAAAATAATAAAAAACAAGCACAATAGTACATTACGATTAACAATCGGGACCCATTCTTTAACAAATTAAATCTTCATAATAAAAAAGGTAAAATATAAATGTGTAATTGGTTGGAGAAAAGGTCCCGATTGTTTGAACTACTGTTCTTGATTTTTTTTATTTTAGTTTTATGAAATCGGGTTGCTTGTTTTTTAAGAAGATCCATACATTGAGAGCTAAAATATTAACCAATTTAATAAAACTCTTATTGAAGCAATATTGTCGCATGCAACTCTTTATATTGACATAACTTTTTTTATTTGTAAACCGATGGAAATAAAACAAACACTAAATGTTAAGTGAAGCTTGCCAGAATTCAATGGTGAAAACTGCATTTAAATCGGTTAAGCCTTTTTTAAGATTAGCAATAATAAAAAACGTATACAGACAAACAGATTTTTAAATATTGTTTTAGGTTCTATTACATTAATGAGAGCCTCCAACAAGATTTTTTAGTTTGATTTTTTTTGTATGTCTTCCATTTACAGAAATCGATCCGTTACGATTTTATTATAAGAATAGATATAAAAATTAACTTGCAATATGATCTTATTTAACATAGTATATCATTGCAATGATTCCGATATTCATAATTAACAAAATAAACTTGATTGAACGTTGACTAACTCTATCTTTGTCCAATTAACAAAATTAAAACATTCTCGACCACGTATTTCTGACTCCTTGTTCCATATCAAATAAAGAATTTAATTTAAAATTCACTTTAAATTTAATATCATATTATTATTTTATAAATGTATAAAATTTTATTTAAAAAATAGTACTTAATGAAATTTTTAATAGTTTCCAACTCCTAATAAAAAACTTTTTATGTCCATTCTATCGTTTATATAAAAACTGTTAACGATATTGGAAATTGCCCAAAGTTGCAAACGATAGTGAAAACCGTCAAGCCGGAGCCGGCTATAGACTCTTTTATGGCTTAGTCTTTGCAAAACTAAGGCCAAAATAATATATATACTTCTAGAATCTCATCTTAAGTTTTTTTATTTGAAATATAGGTAATGTTATATTTGTTTTTAGAACCAAAATTTTCGCCCATATTTTTTTTATAAATTTGAAGTAATATAGCTTTACTTGAGAAATTTTATGTTTTTTTTTCAACCGAAGTACCTCTTAAGCATAGTTGTTCAAACGTTGATTAAAGTTTGATGGACATCATATAAATTTATCTGTTTACAAAATTTAATAAATCTTAATTCAAAATTTATTTAAAGCTAAAATTATCATGATAAATTTTATAAAAAAATAATCTAAATTCATAACAAAAAAAAAACATTATTAATTAATAATACCTTAGCAAGTGCAACAGCTGGAAATGTATCCCAGACTAAGTCCGTATCCTCCCCCGACTGACCCCTCCGCTGACCACGAAGTATCCTGGCAGCCGTCGCTGTCGTTAAGCTCATGCCGTCACCGACCACTAATATAACGTTCCTTGGGATAAAAAGTTAAATTATTACAAATATAGGATGAAAATATAATAATTTATTTATCAGATGTAAATTTATTTGAGAACGTCATGACAACATCAAGATACTTAATTTTATTGTAATTAGTACCAATTCAAAATACACTATACTCAAATTTTAAATTGTGTTTTTCGTAACCTAAAATATAATATATGGTTTCATTCCTATGGTACATTTGGTATGGTATGGTTCTTTGATTATGGCGTTCCTATCGCGTCAGTTGAGCACATATCACTTTGCCAAAGTCACGTTGTATGCCTAAGACACGATCCTTCGTGGCCTCTCCATACAACAGGTTGTACGGTAAAAAAGAGTTTGTACTGTTTTGTACTAAAGAAATGAAATGTTAGTATCAATGTCACATGACAGTATCAATTAAACAGCTGAAAATAGCACTATTGCCATATATACACAATACGGTATCTAATAATACAGTCTGATAGCAACATAGACAAACTAGCTTTATATATGCTAATTTGCTTCTAATAAGCATTCAAATTGCATACAAATACCGTTCAATCAACTCAAAGACAATACACGCCTATTAATATAACTGCATATACAAAAGATATATATCAATATATCATCAATTGTTAATTAATTTAAATCCCCTGAAAATAACATCAACAAAGTATGTAATGATAAATTTAATATTATATATTTTTAATCAGCTTCACGATCGCGCCAGGAAGGCCCGAACAGCAGGGTAGGCAGAGGGAAGCTAGTGTTACGACACTAGGTTCATTTCATACATTCCTCATTTTCCGCTGAATACTGGAGGCATTGCGTGTTCAGTGGTGGAATTCAACGCCGCGCTTTGCTTCGAAACCAGAGCGAAGAAATAGAAATATAAATTTAAATAAATATTTAATTACCTCGAACCCACAACCAGTCGCGTTTACAATCACACACTTGTGTTTTAGCGACACACTGTATCCCGCACGTAGTATGGCAGGCAGAGGGAATCTGAGAACCTAGTGTTAAGACACTGCGTTCCCCACTATCCGCATGCATTGAATTGAACTATCCATACCTATATTATAAATTCGAAAGTAACTCTGTCTGTCTGTCTGTCTGTCTGTCTGTCTGTCTGTTACGCAATCAGGGCCAAACCGCTAATTCAATTGTAATAAAATACTCATACAGAGATAC
>DWMY01001572.1:0-14199 GCA_018249775.1 Heliconius hecalesia formosus | reverse complement strand
ACTCTCAAGATATTCGTCAATTTGGGTTACGTTTAATATTTCTTATTTTATTTACAAAACACAATTTTTATTTCCGCTAAATTGATAAGAAATAAAGTCAAGGATGTTAGTTCTTTTAATTATTTAAAATATGGTTTTTTTATTATTAATCTAGTCTAGAACTGATTATTTTTTAAGTGCCTAATCGATAACCTTTACTGACGTCGAAAATTTTAACTCTCGTCTTCTGTTTGATAGATACCGCCAAAGCATTCCAGTCAATGGAGCGTGTGCTTTTTTCATATAGTGGCGTAGGGAACCAATCCACCCTAAACTCATTTTCAAGATATTGTGTGCTAAGTGGCAAAATTCATCGGGGAGTGGGGGAAGGGGATCCCACCCCCCTCCCTGTATTGTTATCAGCGTAGATATCATACAATGTGCTTTATTGACTTATTGCAATATTTTCTTTTTCTCGATCTGGTAGACAAAGCGCGGCGTTGAGTTCGGTTATAAGTCCTTCCTTCTGCCTATCCTGTTTTATGTAGAATACGGCGATAAGATAAGAAAAATACTTAATTTCGTTTTAGTTAGTATTTATTTTTAATTTCGTTTTTTTTCTACCACTTATTCCTAATATGCTGTACAACTGACCTAATATAGTTGCTATTTAGGTACCATGTTTTTAATAAATTAAATATTGTTACAGAGACCAATGGTGCAACTACCACTGCTGGTAAGCTTATTATATTTTTTTTTTAGTTTTATGTATTTTTGTTACTTTTCTTGCTAAGAATCTGGAGGTCATCATGCGCCATGGCGCAGGATCAAAAGCATGCGACTGTAAACGCGACAGGGTTCGATTCCTATTCTGGGGATTAAATAAATGCATATTTCATCTCTGGTAACAGAGTAAGCTTTTACCTCGAGATTGATTTACATCCTCTGACCGTAAACACAATGCTAGTGGGATCTTTTCCTCGCACCGTTAAGACAAAATGCCGCGTTAAATTCCGCCACTCAGCGCAAAATGAAGTGTTTTAACAATATTTCATTCAAGCTCTTCTACTTCTACTTCTAACTTTTCGCTGTGCTTTGTCTTGCCACAGCGGTACAATGAAAATAATTAAATTTTGCTACTGGGAATCGAATCCACAACTCATGGACGCAAAAGAAATGAAAAAATAGAAAAAAAATCAAATCCTTAACCGTCGTATTTGCCGTCGCAGATTTGTGCCTCTTTGCCATGACGGCCTCGTAATATATTATAATTTTTGCAAATATTTTAAATTTAATTGACCATGGTTCGACTCTACATCCAATATCTAGCTGTCAACATTCCAACTAAGCCTGTACTAATACTAAATTAATACAAAATCTAAATTTCAATTTCTAATTATATATGAGCTTTTGCCGCCGTCGCGTCGTTCGATATGATGTTAAACAAATATTAATCAACTCAGTTATTTCAATGGAGGTACTTCTGTATTAATTTATAATATTTTAATATATTGTCTAAAAATTTACAGGCCTAAAAAGTTTTGAGGTACGAGGACAGTCGTGGCGCAGAGACAAAAAGCGTGTGAATGTTAACACGACGGTTGTGGGTTCGATTCCCGCTCGGACAAAATAAATTAATTTAAAATTTGTAAATATTTAATTTCCTTGAATAGGAATCGAACCAACACCCTATCGCGTTAACAGTTGCACGCTTTTGACCATGCGCCATCATTGGCCTCGTACCTCGTACCATATTTGTAATTATAATATTTTGCCATTTCCAATAAGTACCCTCATTATACATATTTACGCAACATCTTTACTGTCAAGGGTTTCCTCCCTTATTTAGTGAAGAGATCATATCTTTATTGAGGTATTAAGCTTCTTTAAACAGCTTTGACCTTTTAAATGTTTCCAATATTTTAACTAAGTACTTAAGAATTCTTATTTTATTGATATTTTTATATGAGAACCAGGAATTATTTAAACCAGTGTTGGCGCAGGGTCTCAAGTGTGACCGTAAACGCAACTGGTTCTCACTCGAGAAAATTAAATATTTATGTAAATTTATATTTTCATTTCTTCTGTAATGTCTCTAGAATTTGGCGGAAAATGGGGAACGGAGTGTCTTAACAGAAGATTCCCCCTGCCTACCCTGCTGCATGCGAGGTATGCACGCGAGGTACAGCGTGAAGCTGATCTTTTTGTTTATGAATTGGCAAAAAAGGCATATAGCTCATTTGGTGGAACAGTGCCATGTTTCCACTCTTTACAAATTACAGGAGGCACAATCTAAGCTTGTAAATATTGTACTATACTTAATTATTGTGCTATAGGTAAAGCACAATAACGATGATAATATGTTCAGCAGTTATAGTTTCAAATACAATAAATCCCCAAAGTAAAGACCTGATTAAATGATACACCTACTAGGTCTTTATAACATAGATAATTATTGTTTTTACTTCAAATGCTAAAACTTCTTAATTTCAAAAATTCCTATGACTTATGGCACAGAATAGAAGGGTGACCATTATTTATTCCATAGTCGATTATCATAAAATTGAATACAGAATATCAACTTTTTTCTTTTATTTTTGCTTCGACTAATGCTAGCCCGCAGTAAAAAGATCCCATAATAATTAATTACCTTTGACATTCAAATAAAAACATTGCAAAAGGATTGCTAGATAGCTAATCTCTGGGCTAATAAAACTTGCCTTTATTACCGCCACTAAATCTAACGACCTTTACAAATAGTTCAGTGAGGCAGTTTTTTGATGAAGTAAACAAACTTTATAGTTATATACTACTGTTTATGTAATAGTAAATATATTACGAGTATATGGAAACTAGCTATCCACGGGCGGCTTCGCTTCACGAGCATATAGGAGGGTAGGCAGAGAGAACCTGAAAACCTTGTGTAAAGACCCTCCTTTTGCCATTAAGAACACTTTCTACTGAATTCCGGAATCAATACGTGTTGATTGGCGGAACTCAACGCCGCGTTTTGAAGAGCTTCTCAATACAGGATAAAATGTATGGCTGAAAAATTCTAGTCTTGTGGCAATTTGCAATTCACGTAAATAAAAATGAAAAATATTATTAGGACAAGGCAAATTATTATAATATTTTAGTTTCTCTCCTAAGTCGTTTGATGCGGGTTACTTTGAATTTTACAGTTGTGTCTGTACCGTCTCTAGTCTTTGTAATATTTTATCTTTAAATCTTAGATAACTTTATTAATCTAAATTTCTGTGGTCAAGTTTGACGATATATGCCTAATATAAGTGTATATTAGGTATATATCTTCGAAGTATTCACACACTAAAATTAAAAGTATAATTATATTTATTCTACAAAAGGTAAAAAAAGGATAAAAATAAAATAAAAACAAATATGTAGTTTTATTCATCCACTATTAATTAACTAATATAATAAAAGAAAATAAGTTGTTAAACATTTTTGCAAGATTTTTCATTTTATCAAATATTCGATGGTTTTATTACCATTGCAATTAAAAAAACTGCACAACAGAGCAGAAAAAAAATAATTCTTTTGTTTTTATCCTTATAATTAAGAACGAATTTTAGCTTTTCCATTTATATCTATATATAAAGGTTTATAATATAACCAAAATGTCCATTAACGTTGCAAGCGGTGTTCGAAAGCAGACGGAACCTAGTAGATTATGCAGGGCTGTAAACCTAGCACTCAGACTACCTCAGTCAAAAAAAATCATAGAAATGCTATCAATGTTCCACACATTATCCTGTTTTTAGTCTTGTTATCGATAATTTGGTGCAACGATGACATGTTTGCACTTTTATAAACATTGTGAGAGACGTAATTAATTTATATACATAATTTACATACAATTACAATTTAAAATTATTAAAAAAGTGTAATTACGTCATTATTGCACCAAGCAAACTGATATAGTGTTTGTATTTTAATGATATATCACAACTTTGGAAAAGCTACGCATTACGCCCACTAAACACGAGGTACACTTAAGTACTAATGTATAAATATTTATTTCGTAAAAATATGTTATTTGTTGGAATAAAATGTTACCAGTTTTATATTAAGAAAGACTTCTTATTACATGTACGTATACAAGCTTGCGAGGTCCAAAAGGCCTCACTCACATTGCTCTCAATTTTCTACCCATCTAGAAATGATGCATGATAGAATGGAACATCTAATCTTTTTATGTCGGGGATCGTGTTAAGTTCCACGAGACCACAGCAATAAATATATTGAAACGGATTTCTTTTCAAAATTCGTTAGATCTCTCCAAACGTCTCCAAATCCATCCTGACTGTACCAACTAGAATACCTTCAATATATTTCATAAGTAATTACATTTGCTTTTATTTCCAAATTCTGTGTTCTAGAAACGAGTATATACTAGTATCTATATATATTTCTACAAATTGCTGCGTCTCGGCTTTTATTGTTCCTTGCTGGCTGAAGCGGTTGCCGCCATTAATGAATCTAGTCCAGGAGGCTGTGGACAGTGTCAAAATAATTATTAGTACATGAAAGTACACGTAAATTAAAGTTTATGTTTAATTTTTCTTGATAACAGTGGGTATCATGGAAATCATAATTGTTTTTTATTAATTTTAAAAAAAAATTGATTTTAAAATTTTTCCTAAAAAAAGTAAAAACAGAGTGAAATTACACCAGATTGTCTCTGTCACGCCGCTAAATACGTATAACACGTGAATATAGAACAATAAAGATTCATATTATTTGTTCAACTATAGATTATATAACATTCCACTGTTGTTTCATTTGTCTAAATAGTTACACTGTACTTAGCTTTAATTAGTAGTAAATACAATTAGGTCAGTTAAGATATTATAAGAATTAATTTATTATAAATGTTACCCTTTACAAGAAAGAAAAATGTAAGAAATATATGTGTGTAATAAGCAGCAAAAATGACAACTCTAATAACGATATTTTAGTTTGATACCAAAACAATTCAAATGAGCCGGTAGAAAATCTAATCATTGGACACAAAACAAATGATACATTTTAATACAATATCATGAAAATAAATCAACGAAATATTAATCTTGAATGTTATAAAGGCTTATACGAGGTTTATAGTATATAAAATGTTCAGGCACTAGGAGGGTAGGCGGTCGCTGTACAGCGTAACTGGGCGTCACTGTACAGTGGGCGTGCCACGCCCCCGCTTATAAGTTACTATTATAGCATAGTTTAATTCTAATTAATACTTTTTTGTTAATCCTAACCGCCATTTCAGTTTTTTAGATGTGGAGTAATATATATTATACTTATGATTTTTTTTTAAAGAATTTTGTTATATAACCTAGAATTTACAATACGGATTGATAGTGGAACGTTAAGAGAATATTGTTGGCATTATTAAGCCTGTGTTACTATTTGGTTATTATTATAGTTATTTTAAATGAACAATGACACATATTATAAACTAAATTGAATTTTTATATTGTTTATGATCTCTCTCTCTCTCTCTCTTGTTTAGTAAAAAATATATAAAAATAGTTTATTCTATATCGTTTTTCTCCAATAACCATACGATTATATTTATTTTTGTACATAATTTAACCAAAAAACAAATAGAATTTAAAATAATATTGCAATAACTACCGTATATAGTATTCCACTCTTTTCCTCTAACGTATTTACTATCATTATTTGAAGGAATAGTAATTTATCATAAAAAACTTAGTGTCACTAGATCATGCCTTAAATTCAAATTGTTCCGGACGAGAGCCGGCGACGCAATCGATAGCTCTAAATCATCGCCCAATAAAAATGTCAATGGCCTATCGCAAATGTCTGTACGTTACACCGGAATATTGAAAAAAATTGTTTATGTATTTTATATTTTTATATATTAACCACACCGAGGAAACTGATCTGTATCTATGTTTTTTATTGAATCACTTGCATTAGAGAGTGTAATTACGCATATACGAGTACATCCATACGTCCGTCACCAGTAATCCTTATTTTATTGTACGTATGAACCTCATACAATATAGTTCGCGTACAGTTTGACGATTTTCACCAAGATAAGAAATCACTTTATAAAATTTATTAAGCTACGTACAATTTATATCTTTAAGCAAACAAGACCGCAACACATTTGGACTTAATATCAAAGTGTTTACAATACGTGTGGGCAAGACCTAGGGTTCCAGGTCTGATTAGGTATCTGAAAATCTGGAAAACATCTAAAACGTGCAACAATTTTCTTTAATTTCCAACTAAGCTTCACAATGACGTGATTGTTGTAAAATTGACATAAATGTTAGCAAGCGACAGGTCCTTGAATTATTATTTTTATAATTATATAAAAGCTGTAAAAATATATTTAATAAATAATAAATATATTTGTAATGTTTAATATTATATTTAACTTATATGAAAACAAGTATATTTTTCATTATTTTAAATATTTTCATAGCAAATTTCCACAGTGGTGTAAATGAGGATTTGCGCATGCGTGATGTCCTCATATCGAATAATAATTGAAATAAATCCCTTTCAACTCCCCGTGGGCTTGTTAACTAATGTTCTCATCTAAAGTTTTCAACTACTGTTATTATATTATTAAATTTTTATGTATCTATGAATTTGGATACATTTCTATGCCTTTTACTCTGAAAATGACAACTATAGAATAAATATATAACTACAATATAACTTTATGCAGCGTCTAAATTCTGAAAGTTAGCATACTTTGTATGGTAACGGTTTTCGTTTCATTTCCTTTCCCAAATTCAAAATGGCAGCGTTTCCGCTCAAACCAGGAGCTGCGTCGGTGTTGCGCCAAAAAATAAATATTTTGCATCGTCAATAACATTTCGCTGTCTCGCCGCGCGCATGCGCAGTGAGGTACACGCGCGCTCCCTGTCAGAATTATGCAAATTAATCTATAAAAAAGCGATTTAGGGAATCCACTACACGCTCTAGTTTGTGTAATAAATCAATTGAACGTAATCATTCATCTATCGCCAAATACTAAGTCTCAGAAAGTCTATAGTCCAGGAGTCGAAATCGCTTCGTCCCTGTCTGCGAGTACCGCGCATGCTCAGCTGTAATGTTTATATTATTTGTATTTGAGCTGTGTATCACGTAAACTATAACTACCACAGCCATAGCGCCAATACTGAGGGCCAGTGCCCGCCCCTCCCCGCTTCGGTAGTTAAATATTTCTTGCTTATTTCGACCTAGCATTGTTGTTGCCGCCGCGCCGAAGGCTGTTGTGTATTGTTTAGACGCGCGTTACTTAAGCAAATATATTATTTTATCATCACAAGTAGAGCGTACGTCGACATTTTATATTGTGGTTGAATTTTTATATTTTATTTTGTGAATGCACTTAGCTGCAGTGTAAATAATTTGCATCGGGAACTGCATTCGGGCAGGAACTTATAAGTGGTTGTTTTTGTCGCTGTTCAGTGTTGAAGTTTTTGTGAATTCCTTTTAATTGTTATTATTTTGTTTCTTCATTTTATTATAATTAGAGTTGTTTGAGTGATTTTTGCTGTCGCACTTTTCGAACGGGGTCAACATTATTGGGTACTTCGGTGATAAGTCTTGTGGGTGTTGGATCTTATTTGATTGATTTGATATTTATTTCATTTAACGTGTGCTGTATTTCAACGTGTTCGTAAGTAGAATATAAAATAAATATAAATTTGACAAAAATTAAACAAGCTAGTAACGCAATCATTCCCAAAATAAAAAATAATAAATTCAATTTAGATTTACTTTAACATTTTATATTATAATATAAAAAACAACTAACATCGTATAGAGTACACAAATGTTTTCCTCTTATTAAATTTAATGAAATAAAACTAAGTAGATTGCAATATACAAAGTTCAGGAAGTTAACGTAAAAAGTTGCTAACTTTGTAACTTATGAGCACGTGGTGTGTCGCTGATGCCGGCCAATCAGCGTCGCTCATCAGTGGGCGGCCAATGGCAATGTTCAGCGATCGTCTAACTTCTTCCCGCGTTTCCACTTGCAAAAGTAATACACAGTACTTTAATACAACTGCAGTTGATTCCTGTACTATATCTGTGATTTTTTTTATTTAGGAAATCATATTTATGCACATTTAATTTAATAATGTATTTTACTAAATATATTTGTAGCTCTTAAATAAGGTAATTCTAAAATGTACGCCTCATACTAATTGGTAGTAAAAAATTAGATTAAATAACGAATTTATTAAAGTATAGTATCTATTTAAAAATAGCAGAGGCGTTTTAAAGGACGTAATTAATGTAAAAACTAATTTAATTCATATACGAATGTAGATATACGAATAATAAAATGATAAATATATATTTTTTATGTTTCAGGAAAATTTATAAAATATATATATTTTTTTTTAATTGAATAATTAGGCCTTTTTTATATTTATTTGTTTCTGCGTTTTAATTTTGTTAGATTTATCTGAGTGTGCTTCTGTTATAATAGTTAGATTTTTAACAATTACAGTTTTAATTATAATTTTATGCGAAAGTAGAGACTATTATCATAATATAATATAATTATAAAATAGTCTTAAATAATGTGGGTCATCTAACTGTCATTTTTATTTGTACATTAAGAAAAAAGAGGCCAGACGTGACGCAGGGGCACAAGCGTGCGAGTGTAAACGTGGCAAGTTGTGGATTCGATTCCCACTCGAGGAAATGAAATATTTAATATATTCATTTTCTCGCTCTGGAAACGAAGCAAAGCGCTGTGCTGAGTCCCCTCTGCCTACCCTAAAAAATAAATATTAAGAAAAATATATAAAATTCACCATCACCTGATCCCGTAATTTATGAAATAGAGATTTTTTGATCAATCAAAATATAAAAATATAATTATACGAAGGACATCCGTGTGGTTTGTAATAATTTATCAATATGAATTGGTACTTGCATTACAGTTTTGTAATTTATATTACTAAAATTATATTCAAGAAAATTAATTGTCTTGGAATGAGATTTATGTTTAAATCAGCAATTATCACTTTTCACTCAATAGCAACATTCTTTGAATTTATTGGGGGGTTTACCATATCATCATCTGTATGATTATTAAAATAATGTGGTTTAAGCAACGATAACCATTTTTGTTTTGTTTATATATTTCTAAATATAATGATATTTATAAATATGTAATAATATCATTAAGAAAAACCAATCTTACAATAAAATTAATTTTCACATATACATATGTATAATACGCACGATATTTACCAAAATATGGATAGCATTGATCTTTGCACTTTACTTTGCTAGTAAATCGTTATCATATTAGATTATATTTGGAATTTAGTATTTGTATATATATACATTTTTCATTTACTTTAAACTATTATTTTGTGTCATCGCGCAATTTATCAGCCACTGTCGCGTAGAAGGACAGCTTATGACTAAAAACGCAGTGGTTGCTAGTTCGATTTTCACTCAGGGATCGAATTATTTTTATTTTCTCATTTAATAAGAAATGCCATGCGGCGTTCTGTCAACACGCAATATCTCTAATTTGTAAATAGAGAACAGAGTATCTTGACTCTACCTACTCCGCTATATGCAAGATAAAGCGGAAAAAATAAAGCGAAAAGTAGGGAGAGAGACACAAATGTGCAGGCAGCGAAAGGTACAAATGAGAGAGAACCTAGTATTTTTACTGCTTTTCTTAAAAAAAGTTAGCTGTGGGTTCCACTCGTGGATATTGGTCATATTTGGCGAAGTATTTTTTTATCAGTTCACGCTGTATCTCGTACACAGTAGGTACAGTAGGGTATGCAGAGGGAACCTAGTGTTAAGACTTCGGCTTCGTTCTCCATTTTTCGCAGAATACTGGCGTGTTGAGATGTTGCACTTTGTAATATGTGGAGCTATAAGTCCTTGTGTTTAGTCAAGTGCACGGGAAGGAATCAAAAAAATAAATTTAAATTATGAGTATTTTTTTGGTAATATTTCTTTAATACTTCAAATCATTTCTTTTTATTTATTTCAAAATAAAGAAATAAAAATATTTTACAAAAACGTATAAAAAAACCCCCACGTCTTTCACAACGATTCCAGAGGTAATTTTTTTTACATGTTTTCTAAAATATACTTAGTTAATATCTAGAGATAAAGAATTAATGTGTAAAGTAATGAAATTATTTGAGTATTAATTAAATACTAAACATATAGTCAGTCAGCCCGTCAAAACATCTTTTTTTCTATCTTTTTTGTTCCTTATAAAGGAAATGTTTTAACATTGTACATATGAAAATATATTCAGGTCAAAAGTCACGTGATAAGCTTTGTTTACAATAAAAGTTATTAAATAAAATATTTCTTAGAAATGTTTGTTTTACATAATGTTATCTTTATAATTTAACTGATAACGTTCAAGCTTTTCTGCATTTGTCGAAGCTTTAACTAAAATTTTATTCGTGTGTTTACTTGATATTTTTTGTATTCTTTGGACTCCAACTCTAAGAAATAAAATATTTAATGTTTTTATTTTCTTCGCTCGAGACGAACCGCGGCGTTGAGTTCCGTCACTCAATATGCAATGCCTCCAGAATTCGGCGGAAAATGGGGAAGCCCTTCCCTCTTCCTGCCTTAGTATGATAAATCCCTTTATAGTAGATGAAGGGAATCGAATTACAATTCACTTTTGGGGCTCCGCCAAAAAAAAAATAGGTTCCTGCGTACCCTGCTAGTTAAGAAGAGAGAATCTTCATATAGTGTTAAAACGCTCAGTTAGGCATAAGGTGTCTTTAAATTAGATATTTTCTACCAATATTATGGCAAATTGTGGATGATGATTAGTTTTTAATAATACTATAAATGTATGAGTAGTTAACTTAACTTAACTTAGCTTCACGCTGTATCCCTAGCGGAGTATTCAGAGAGAACGGAGCGTCAAGCGCTACGGTCTCTACATACCTCTTTCGCCTCGTCCACTGTCATCAACCTCTTGATATAAGCCCTCCAGTCTTTGATACTGTGTTTTTGAAGGTCAACCGCGGTCTCCCCCTACCTCTCTTACCACTCACTTTTCCATCATATATTGTTTTTTGCCATTCTTTCATCACTCATTCGTTCGACGTGCCCAAACCAGCTGAGCACGTTCTTCTTCATTCTCAATGTAATATAAAGTATGAGAAGTTAAAAAACGCAATTCAGAATTTTATTAAAAAAATATATACTTAATATATATTTAGAATTAATAAATATTATATGAAAAAAAAAAATGTTAAAATATTGTTCCTCTGATGTAATTTATATGACGTGTATTTTTATAATTATACCATGCCCATCCATTAATAAAGTAGCATAATTAAGTTATAAATATAATATTTTGACGAGTCTGTTATTATTCTTTATTTTATTAATTAAAATATAGCAAAATAAGTCACAATAACAATAAAGAATCTCATGATTGTTTTAAGAACGGAGTTTTTTTATTCGAACTAAAAGAGAGATACTTACACTACATTTTTTTTTTATTCAGTCCAAACAAACTCGACTCGAACTCGAAAAAATTAGGTCTTAACTTTATATTTTATACAATTAAAATAATATTTGCGGTATACCTAAAATTACAGTAGTAAAATAATCAACAAATATCTGAAACAGATTAAAAATCTAAATAGTCATGTCTCTCTCTTCTAGTCTGTCTAGTTTTCTCGTTATAATTAATAATCGTGGCGCAGTGCATCAGAGTCTATCTGCATACGAAGGTTGTGGGTTTAATTCTCATTCGAGGAAATTATTATTAATTTGTTTTTCCCCCTCAGTTAGATAAAGCGAGTTCCGCCACTGAACACACACTGTTTTTAAAATGAGGCGGAAAATAGGGAAGGAGCAGGCACTCTGTCTATTCTGCTATTTAGGAAAAAATGAGAAGCTGAAAAATATACATACATATATCTCATATAAAATCGTATAATTACTTTCATAAAAGTAGTTGGCTAGCGATGGCACTTTCGTAGCAAAAAGCTTGTGGTAAATTATATTCAAGTTTGAATTGACATTCTAAAAAAATATATTAAAACTTTCATATTATCTCAATATATATTTACTTTTAATAAAATTTTGAATTGCGTCTTTTAGCCTCTTATAGATTTAATTATTGATTAAAAAAAAGCGATATTTTTTTCACGCTGTATCCCGCATATGCAGGGAAGGTAGAGGGAATATAGTGTGAAGACACTCCGTTTCTCCCGTACTGCCCAATTTTCGTGAATTTGCGTTTGTCTAAACGGAATTTATTGCTATACATACCGTTATTTAAATTAGGTTATTTTATACTCTCTTCAATATTTATCGAATTAGAAAGAATACGATTGTACTTTAATTGATTTTATTAATAAGCTTCAAAAAATCTAATCATAGAAACGTATACACTAAAGAAAAAAAAATATATATAATACCCTTTTAGCTACTGAGTGACTCACAGACAACGTGAAAATTGGCATGTAGAACGTTGAAAATAAATAAAATATAAAGGAATATACAGGAATAGTAAAAGTATTTTTTTGAAATTTCTACAGGACGAGAAAGAAACGTATTTTTACTTTATATAGTTCAAGACAACGAATTTGCGGGCTGTTACTATTATTATACTAAATCTCTTCAAGCTCTACATATCCTAATACCATTTTTCACATCAATCATAAAAAAATACTTAAAACTATATAATTTATTAGTAAAAAAACGATAGAATGTAGCATAAAAGTGACGTCCGTGTGCGTCTCTTTTCAGCGGGTAGGCGTGCCACTGTAGAGTGCCGCCCTGCCGCTTAACAGTGGGCGGGCGGGACTCTTTACAGCTACTAATACTGAATTCACTTATTTTATGTACATTTATATTGTTTTAACGTACATTAGGTAGGTTTTAATGGAAATATATAAGATGGTACAGTTTTTTTATAGATATTGTGTTTTTTTTGTTCATTTTGAATATAGTTTAAGTGTTTACGAGTACTTGACTTTAATTTCGGTTGCTCTACATCATTAAATATAATTTTGTAAGATTGGAATAGATAATATACTAACAAATTACTCTAATCTAAATTACTTTCTAATCTAAATTTTCAAGATTTTATTATTATTATCATTTCAGTTCTACGCTGCATCCCGTATGTAGCACGGTAGACAGAGGTGGGCTAGCTTAAAGTGTAACAACACTCCGTTTGCACATTTCCTTTTATTGTAATTTATCTTAAGACATCTTATGGATCCTAGAAATGCTTTATAGTCGCTCTATTTTTTTAAAATTAATTTAAGGTAAAACTTAAATCTTATAATAAATCGCTCTTATCTCTAGTTTGTCACTTCACATCTTTGAAGGAACAAATCAATTTTTCTAATTGGATAGGAAAAAACAATTATATTAATAATATAAACTATTCTACGTAAATTAAAATTCGGTTCAAACCACCACTTATTAGGCGACATCATCATGCAAAAATCTTCTAAAATACTCAAGTAGAGTCATAGACAACAGCAAAATAAAAAAAAAAACTCCAACACTAAGCAGCAATATAAACAAAAACTTTAATAATATTGTTATTTATCCAGAATATATAATATTATGACGATATCATAGCAAAATATGAGAATAAACACGGTAATAAATATAAATAATATTGATTATGAATCGTAAGTGCTGATCGTGTTTGTAGCAAATAAGAAGTGAACCTTGGTACTACATTTATAATAAATTGTGAAATATAAAGAAGTTACGATGCTGTACGCTGTGAGACAGGTGAGTTATAGATTAAGTTTAGATAACTAAGAAGGTTCTTTGGGTTTGATTTTCGATTTAAGTATATTTTTTTGCGTCACGCCTATATCTTCCATGTTGCTACATGGTAGGCAGAGGGAGCCTTGTCTTAAGACATACCATTTCCCACTTTTCGAAACATTACGTATGGAGGAGTTATACGCCGCGCTTTGTCTTAAAACCAGAACGAGGTAATTAAATTAATTTCTTCCGTCACAACCGTCGCGTCACGGCGGCCTATAAATATTAGCTGACATAATGAGTTGATATACAATGTAATAATTAGTATGACAGAAAGTGGAGAAGATCGTGATACGCATGGAAGCGTTTATAAGAAGAATAAGTAGTGTCATAAATATTTTAAGTGTTCATAGACTCTTTTCCCTTATACTTTCTTTTTATACTTTA
>DWMY01001571.1:0-14200 GCA_018249775.1 Heliconius hecalesia formosus | reverse complement strand
TCTCATTAAAAATCTTCATTGCGTTGCAAACATACATTATAGGTATATCAAAACACGAACATAATTCAGTGTGTTAATTAAATAATTCTGTAGTTTACGCGGGCGAAGCCGCGAGCGGGTCGCTAGTTATAAATATGAGCTCTAATAAAAATGGATTTCTTCGATTTCTTTGATTGATTGATTCGATCTCCACTCGGGGAATAGATTATTTTTTATTAATATTTTCATTTCTACGCTCTGCTCTGTAAATGCAAGAAAAAAGTTCGACGTTAAATTCCGCCACTCAACACGAACAAAACGCATCAAAAATTCGGCGGAATGTGGGTAACAGAGTGTCTTAGAATTAGGTTCCCTCCTCCTAGGTCCTTTCCTCTACCTTGCTATATGTGGGATGTAGTGTGAAGATGAAAAAAAAAACAATATAATAATGTAATTCATTTATCTTGGTCGTTTTTAGGCTTTTATAACCTCCAACTTCATACGTTTTCCCTTTTGGGATTTTAAGTCTCTACTACCGTACACAAAATAGAATATGACGTTTAATACATTTCCAAAGAACTACTAGAATTAACACAAGAATAATATTACTTAACTCAAGTTCAATTCATAATAATATTTAGTGAAATTATTACTGAAGTAAGGTAAAGTAGACAAGTTGAGAGCAGATGCTCCGTTAGTTAGGAAAGTAAACGACCTCTAAAGTTAGCAGTGTTCTATGTAGGTTATTTACATATGCCTTCTAACTAAAAGCCAGTCGGCCAGTGGCGCAGGGGCACAAAGTGTGACTGTAAAACCGACTGTTTGTGGGTTCCATCCCCATTCGAGGAGATGTAATATTTATTTAAAATTTATATTTTCATTTCTTCGCTCTGGTGTCGAGGCAAAGCGCGGCGTTGAATTCTGCTATTCAACACGCAATGCCTCCAGAATCCGGCAGAAACTAGGTTCCATCTGCCTCTTGTGTGCGGGATACAGCGTGAAGCTGACTTCTAACTTATGTTCATTCTGTTCAAGTAATCTATACTATTACATAAAGAGGAAAGATTTGTATGTGTGTATGTTTGTAGTGACCGCAAACCGCTGAACCGAATGTGAAGAAATTCCATATATAGATACTACTTTTTAAAAAAACCTTTAAAAAAAAAAATATTCAAAGGTTTGCCGAAAATGAGCATATGAGATACAATGTTCTACGTCAGCGATGTTGTTATTGTTAATGTCCGTTCTATAATTTATTGTAAATCCATATCAAAATAATTATAAAATAAAATAAAAAATAAAAACAAAATCAATATATAACCTTCCAATGGAAGGTGGAACAGAGATATATATACCTACAGACATACATATGTAAAAACACGAATAGTTTCATGATTTTGCGGGTGAAGCCGCCATCGGGAAGCTATTATCTTATAAAAGCGTTTATTTATTTTTCTTCTAAATTTATATGTTTACAAATGGTGAAAAAAGTAAAAAAAAAATATGTTAGACATAACTTTTATTGTCTAGCTGTATGCGGCAGGTAGGCAGAGGAACCTAGCGTCACGAGTATGTTCCCAATTGTCTGCTGATTTTTCGAGGCATTGCGTGTTGAGTGGCGCAACTTAACGCCGCGCTTTCGCGTTGATACCAGAAATATTAATAAATTATAATTCATTCCCTCGTTTGGGAATCGAATCCATAATCTCTCTCAAAATTCGCCAAGACGGCTTCAAATTCTTCGGTTCTTCTAAAAATCATATATTAAAAAATATAAAGACAAAGGAAACTTAATAAGTTGTGTAAGAGAAAACTTTGAATGTGTTAATTATTTTTAAGGAGGAACTCAAATTTTATGCTGCATTTGAGAGTTCTATCGATGTCATCGTACTACAGATGGATAACGTCTAACTTTAAGCGCTATCTATGGTTCTAGCTTATATATTCGGGGAAATAAATTATCTTCATTTCGCCACATTGGCCAGATAAAATGCGGCGTTGAGGTCCGCCGATCAACACGCAATGCTTGGAATCCTGCGTTACAATATATATACCTCAAAATTAAAAATATTTATTGATTTGTGAAGCTATATAAAATTTATTGATACTAAATTAAGAAAGAAGAGGAATCGGTCATTCAAAAAAAAAGACCAGAGCTGTTATTTTTATAGTAAACAAAGAGAAATACGAAATATACAAATAAAAAAATCTTTTATTTTTCTCTTACACTGTGGATAAATATAATAATATTATTTTACTATACTCTCACCACAGCAAAGAAGTAACAGAACACTTGGCAATTAGCAAGACAAAGCTTCGTTCCCAACTCGAAATAGACCAGCTTCATCATATTATCTGGCAATGAGCTAACGATAATCATATTTCATGAAGGACGTTACAACGGTATATTTTGTATCCTATATTTGATATGGTATCTTTTTATTATTTTGGAATACGGTTTTGCACCTCATGGAAAGTTAGTTGAATTTTGCGTCATTTTTTTACATAAATACTTTAATACTTTTATACAAATTAATTTAATTTAATACTTTCACACTCCGGCAAAGAGGCAAAGCGCTGCGTTGACTTCAGGCACTAAACAACTAATGCCTCTTAATTCGACGGAAAGTGGGGAACGGAAGCTTCTTTATCGCAACCAAGTGCTTTAACACTAGGTTCCCAGGTAATCTCTGCCTACCCTGCTACATGAGGCATACAGCGCTAAGCTAAAATAAAATTCAAGAAAAGCTCACATTGTAGTCAAAAAGAAATGTGTAAATACTAAACATTGATATGTAATATATACTAAAATCACACGATGTCATTTTAGTAGTATGTATTTATATATTTTGCGTAACATTACTAGAAATTTTACCATATATTCTAATAGATATGCTTCGGTTTACTACCTATCACAAATGATGATGTATATTATCATAAGGGAAACTTATTCCAACACAACGTAAACTATCTAACAGGGATATTAAGTGATTTATCACTGTTTCTGCAATAATGGCTGGGAAATGAAACGACAATATTTCATACATATGTGCCATTATAAATTCCCATTGAAGTGAGTAACATCGTTGCTATGATAAATATTTTGTCGAACCTCCTAAAGAGGATACTCAATATAATACTAGATATAATACTCAATAAGTAGGGTCATATACTTATATAATAGGTGCTTTTCTTACACGGTCCTGTTTTCTAGCTTAGTGATAATACTTGATTCTATGAGGTAAGCGAGGCAGCTTTTATATCTATCGTGGCAATTAGATCATGTACCATTTTAGGAAATTTCATAGCAAGACTTTTCAACTAGATGATATATAACAGATATTTACTTTATTAACTTCATTGCTTCAGCTGAGCAACCTAAAATATTTGGGGTGTTGAGTAGCAGAAATATATAGAAATCTCCATACAGGGATGCTTGGAACATAAATAAGTTGTGACCACCATAAAAATATTTCAACGTAGCTCGAAGACAACGTACTTATAGCTTAATTCGTCAGAGCGTTTAGACTGTTTTCAAAAGGAGCGGGTTCATATCTCGCTACGTTCAAATTTTAATGTTTTCTAATAAGTATTGTGTGTGATATTATCACTAAAAAACGGGCACAAAAATAAGAAGAAAATGTTAGTAGTAACATTTTACTAGAAAAAAATTCTATTGTATTACCATCAGCCACATTTAACCTATAAAATTAGCATATAGGTACATGAATAAATAAAATTAAATCAGCTTCACGCTGTATCCCGCACACAGCAGGGTAGGCAGAGGGAACCTAGTGTTAAGACACTCCGTTCCCCACTTTCTGCCGGAATCTGGAGGCATTGCGTGCTGAGTGACAGAACTCAACGCCGCGCTTTGCCTCGACACCAGAGCGAAGAAACGGAAATATAAATTTAAGTAAATATTTCATCTCCTCGAGTGGGGATCGAACCCACAACCAGCCGGTTTTACAGTCACACTTTGTGCCACAGCGCCACGACTGGCCTCATATAGGTACATAATATGTAAATATATAAAAAGTTTCTACTCCTATTCAAACACAACTTAAGGTTAAACACCGAGGAAACTAAACGCATTATGGTGTAACAAGAAAAAGTGGCTACTTACTGCATCTTCTATGTAATAAGTTCCAAACCACGTTACCTTTTATCCTACTTTAATAAAATTGCAGGAGTAGGTACCACCGTACTTGCCTTTTCTAGTGTCTACAGTGTCAGTTCCTAGTACATAACTATTTAACTTTTAATCATAGATAATTAAATGTTAACTAAGTAAATCACTAACATTGACTTTGAGTTCGAAAAGATTTTTTAAAATAAAACATAAAAATTGTTTGCAGATAAAGAACGTAAACGTAACGTTAGGACTCTCCGTTTCCCTTAAAACACTTCCGTTCCCCACTTTCCGGTAAATTTTGGGGGCATTGCGTGTTGAGTTGCGGAACTCAACGCCGCGCTTTTACTAGTTACCAGAGCGAGAAAATGAAAATATCATTTCCTCGAGTGAGAATCTGAATCCACAACCTATTTGCGTGTTCGTACACTTGTGCCCTTGCGCCACAACTGGCCTCTGATAAAGAAGATTTACTAAAATAAAGAATTTATTATGAAATTATAAAAAAATTCAATCTATGGACGTATTTTCAGCAATTAAAGATTTATCTGTTTAAAATTATTTTTAAAAAAAATCTCTTACAAAAGAAATACATTTTTATTAGTATTAGTAGAACAAAATTAAAGTATATTATATATATACATATATTGTAAGAAACATTTAAATGTGAGAAGAGACTATTTTATTTGTATTTAAATGCACATCCCTTAAATGAAGGTTAAAAAATTAATTGCTTATTTTCTTTCAATATTTAATGGTGTCACTTCGTCACGCGATAATTATAAATTCAAGTACTTCTGGGAATATTCGTATATACGTATATAGATGTTTCCCTCGAGGGCGATAGTCACGATGTGCCATCATTCAACCAACGAGTCTATTTATTAGTCGGGCGGTTCCGTGCCAACCTCAAAATATATATGTAGTGGTGCCCACCCCACAATTTTACACATAAAAAGTTAAAAAATTGTGAAAAAATCTTTGCACAAAAAAAATAATTTGCCCATGGATATAACGAAGATTTTGTTCTCCAGAAAGTGTCTGTAGTAAAACGTACGTTTTATGTACGAAAAAGTTATAGCTAACAATGTTTTTCTTAACATTAATTCTATAGTAGTATGTAGCGTCGATCTTCTTTTCGCACAAAATATTACACAGAATAAATGGTTTTTATAGCAAAATATCAGTAACTTTCTTTTTTTTTAACAGAATTTCCTGTTAAAAATTAATGAATGAATGGGACGACCCATGCTTCGTGGACGGTTTTCAAAAGGCATAATTTTTATACGTTTTCTAAAACGTAAACAAAATAAATGTTAAATAGTTTTCTAAAATTTATTCAATTTATGGACAGTAAAACATCGCTCGATCGATGACACAAATTGTTATATTTATTTAATTAAATTATGAAAAATATTATATTTATTCACCTGAGGAGTACCTCGAATATGTCTCCCATACAATGAACGTCGTACTTATGTAGGATTATAAAAATATCTCATAAATTGTAAGTATCTATGGGGTACAGATAACTTCGCAAAGAAGCATTAGAGAATATTATAGATTTTTTTTTAAAATTATATTTCAAATGGCAGGCATTTAACACTAGGTTATTGGATGTAAATTTCTTATTTATGTTTTATTGTAATTTAAAAATATTTATTTTTTTTCTTTATTTTTTTCATTACTTTCGCTTTTGCATTGTTACAAAAGTGAGAAAATAAAACTTTTCATTTGATTTCCTCGAGTGAAAATCGAACCTGTCATGTTTACTGTCGCACACTTGTGCCGCCGCGCCACGAATGGCTTCTAGTTCTTCATTCCTTTTTAATGTTTTAATTTTGTGGCTTGTAAATTTTCAAATAGGAACATTTTTTAAGAATTTGTCGTTAAATAGAGAAATCTACTTCGAGAATCTCTTCTCAGGTTTACTACGATAAAGAGTTCTAGCTATTAGACTTCTCATGAGCCATACTATTTTAGTATGATAAATTATTAATATAATTTATATTATATCATATTGCTTAATGAATACATTTAAATGTGTTGAAGGCTATTAGTTACATTATGTCAAGTAATTATAAAATAATCATAAAATGACAACAAGAACAAGAAGAGAATACCGTTGGTCATTCAAAAGTTTAATATACAAGCTTTTTATTCTCTCAAGATTAATATATACTCCTCATATATCATATTCAAAACTTTTAAAAAATCTGATTTAAAAGAATATCTATGAAATCAAATGCATAAATTAACACCAGGCCGGCTATATTACGGAGTATGTAGTAGTAGCAGTCATACCATCTTTTATTAAAGAGTAACTCTCTACATATAAATAGTCTGTGTAAACTCAACAGGGCCGCTTTTAGGTTAAATACGGCTTGCAAGCTCTGTAGAATTTGTCGAAATGGCCCACTTTTTTCATACTTAGTGCAAACACTTTTAAATTTTTCGCCAAGACCCACGTGTATGTGTTTTGTAAGGTACATTTATATTTTGTTTACCGCATTTTGTTTTTTTTTACCGGGCTTAGAGGCCAGAGATCCCCACTCGAATTGATGAAATATTTACTTAAATTTATATTTCCATTTCTTCGCTCTGGTGTCGAGGCATAGCGCGGCGTTGAGTTCTGCCAATCAACACGAAATGCCTCCATAATTCCGCAGAAAGTGGGGAACGGAGTGTCTTAACAAGGTTCCCTCTGCCTACCCTGCTGTGTGCGGGACACAGCGTGAAGCTGATTTTTTACCGTATTCTGCGTAAATAATGACAAGACATAATAACATTTTATATATAACATTTTCAGCTTCACGCTTTATTTACCATAAAACAAAGTAGGCAGAGAATCTAGTGTCAAGACACTTAGTTCTCAGCTGCTTCATTATCACTACCTATATATACAAGATAAATGAGAAAATCTATTGTTTTATTGGGAGGCATGTATTAATGTTATAGAAACTAAAACAATGATTTTTTTTCAATTTTGTCTGCGCGTTTGTGCGCACAGATATCAAAAACCGCTTAGCCGATTTAAACGCTGGTTTTCACTATTGTTATTTGGCAAATTTCCCTTAGTGTTTGTTTTATTCTAATTAGTTCAAAAATAAAAAAATGGCAATTTAAAATATTTAGATTTCTATTAAATTGCTACAATTTTTAAATAGAATTGGCTGAAAGTTTAATTTTCAATAGAAAATGAAAGTAGTTCAAGTGGGCGAAGTTGCGAGCGGGTCGCTAGTTCTAAAATAATACTAAAAGTTCGCGCTAGGTCTTGCTAGAGCGAAGTAACAGAAAAAATCATTTCCCTGAGTGTAGACCGAAGCCACAACCATCTACGCTTACGATGATAAAAAGTGTCCTACTGCACCACCACGGCCTTAATATAGGAATAATTATATTTATCGAAGTTATTAAAAAAATCATATATTAATATTCTATACTAAATTCATATTCATGTATGAAATATATGAAAATATGTATATCCTAAGCTCTCGTTTTGAATGTGTTTCACAGAAAAAAAATCTGAAGAAATCTCAGAAGAAATATTGAACCTATAACCTCAACAAATATTGAACCCAACAAGATTTGAACTCACAACTCTTGAAACTCTTCCATGGATTCCTTCGATCAACTTTACACTAGATTAAGGATTGCAGTCTAAAAAACGGCTTTCTCCAGCCGTTTTTTAGACTGTAATAAGAGCACATGAAGCGTCGTGTTCTTATTTGATTTAGTATATCCAACTTTAGCCAACGTGCGGACGTGTTATAACGCCTAAGTGTCCTTTATAAAAGCGCATTTATATTTTAATTGGTATATTTTTATTAATTTTATATTTTTATTGGATTGGAATATATATACTTATAATATAATAGAAATAATACAAAAAACACACATTATCTAAAATAGATACAGTATGAAAATATAACAATTTTACTGAGATGATAGCCTTAAGAGTTCTTAACGCTTCTACCTCTACGTACCCTTGGACTCTATGCAGCTACCTCTCGTAAGCTCTTGCTCTCGTAAGCTCATTACAGTAAGGTACTGAAAGTTGCGGTGCTTAAATTTGAAAATCGCGGTATCGAAGGCACTAGTCAGTGTATTAATATCGCGAAGTAAAATGTTTCATATCCATAACGCTATTTAGAAACTACACCTTTAACGCACAGTTTTAAGATTGGATTCTATTAAAATTATTTTATGTTATAAATCTGTGTGTAATAATATTTTGAATTTCTGTTTATAATGACTTTGGCCATATTTTCGATTCGTATTTGTATGCAATCTGTTATCTGTGATCGAAGATGGAATCTTAAAATACACTATTCTCTAGCCTTACGTTAATTTTTATAATAAATATTCCAGAAGAATCAACTATATCGTTAAATATTTAAGTATATCGTTATTTTTAATATATAGATTTTTTGGGCCACATGGATATGAGTGTAAATTTGTGGGTTCGACTCCCACTCGAGAAAATTAAATATTAAATATTTTTATTTCATCACTCTGGTAACAAAGCAAAGCGCGGTGTAGAAATCTGCCACTCGACACGCAATACCTCTAGAATTTGGCGGAAAGTGGGGAACGAAAGTATCTTAATGGGAACGGAGAAACCTAATGTTAATTGCTTAACATTAGGTGCCTATTTCTCTCTGGCTACTCTGCTATGTGCAGGATACCTACAACGTGGAACTAAAAAAAATCGTTAACAAACTAAAAAAATTGTTCATTAATTTGCCAAAGTAAACACGAAAAACAATAATAGAATTTTATATAAAACAATGAAAACCATAAATTGTTTACAAAAAAATTGTAAAAAATGTACACCACATAATCTCCGCTAACTAGATAAAAGGTCAAATCCGGTCTGAGGCTATAAATTCACATTCTGAATGTACTTGGATAAAAAGGACTTACCGAACTTGCATAAATCAGAAGGAGAGTGGTTTTCTTACATATTTGAATAGCGAAAATAATGTAAAATATATTTATATTGAAGTTTATTTAGTTGAATAGGCTTAGTTATGATATAATATTCTTTTGATTTGATGTTTAAATCTAAAAACTCACATGAAAAAACTTTGTTAGTACATAAAGTAAATAGGTAACGCGAATAGTTCTCCTTTTATGTATACAGATATTTCTGATACCCTCCTTGTGGAGGAATATTCTAAAAAGAACACGTTTAAATTGTGGCAAGAGGAAGTCTTTCAAAAATTTTATTAACTTTTCTCTAAAAATGTGTAGACGTGGTCGTGAAAAGCTAATATAAATGCTTAGCTACTCAATCTCTAAGTGGGTGTACAATATTAAAACTATATATATACATTTTTAAAATAAATTCTCACCTGTGAGAAACGACAATCTTCTCATAGCAGGGAAAGGATGATTGCCAGAAGTATCCAGTAGATCCAATTGGTATACTTCTCCTCGGATCCGGTACAGCTTGCGGTGGAAGTCTTCTATGGTGGGGGTATAACTGTCTTCGAATTTTGTACCAAGAAATCTTGCTACCAGTGAAGTCTTGCCTACTCGAGCTGATCTGTGGAGTAATAAAAGTTAAATATATTTTTATGATCTCATGTGGGTCAGTCATAACGTACCTTCATAAATAGATCTATATACTGAAGACGGAAACTGTAACTTTACACTTTTACTGTCAAGATTATAAAAAAATACTGTTTTCGTTGAAAAAGTATTATTTATTATTCAAATTAAAATTTTTACATATGGTATTACGAACAATATATGTACTAAGGCCAGTCGTGCCGCAAGGGCACAAAGTGTGACTGTAAACCCGATAAATTATCACGCCGTGTTCGGGACACAGCGTGAAGCTGACTTTGATCTATTATGAAAAAATAGAAGAACATCTTCTGTATATTAATCTGTCATCCACTCTCTTCTGAAATTGATTTATATAATTTTCATCATCATAATTCTATCGCAACACAGATTAATTTAGTTAATCAACACTCACTGCAATCAAAATAGGTAATCTCCAGATTACCTTCACGTGGTGCTGTCGCCTACATGTGCCATTTAACTATACGACTGTCGTTATTACCGTCCGTATCGTAGTAGAGATTGTTGAAATGTTTAAAACCAATGTATCTTTTGTAATGGGTATAATAATAATACAATATATTTAGATAATACCGTTTTATTTTCATATTATTTAGGTGAATATTCTTATAGAAAATGTTCAAATATTTCGAGAAAAACTCGTTCAAAAAACCGTTCTAAATTAATTGTTGTTTATAAATAATATACAAAATATATAGATACATATGTAATACATAAATAGTATCTATTATGTATGAAAGTAATCCATTCATAAACTTTGACCAGAATAAATAAAGAATTTTATAATAACTTTAAACTTTACCCATTAGTGCATCCCTTTAAAATTTGCAAATAAAATGAATTTGCAGATGCGAGATAGAGATAATTAGCAGATGCAAGAGATTGCAGATTAAAGTAATATTGCCTTATTGTAAAACATTTTTGTTTATTTTTATTACAAAATTTTAATTTTTTAAATATTTTTTTTAAATTTATTATATGTGTTAGTGTATGTGAAATTTTACAAGCTTAATTTGATTCACATCCTGGTGTCTGATTGAGCAGAAATTCGGATTACGACTTCAGTTCTGTTGCGAAGTTGAGTTCCGCCAATAGACACGCAATGCTTTCAGAACTTGGCGGAAAGTGGGGGAGTCTTAACACTAGGTTTTCCTCTGCCTACCCTGCTGTGTGCGTGAAGCTGATGACAACGAAATTACGTATATTTAATTTTAACAAATGTTTTTTTTTTTAAATGGATTACAAAATTTTTACACAATCCACCTAATATGAATATTAAATGAAAGGTTTTGATTTGTAAACTACAATTCACCATAAAAAAGTCTAGAGAAGCCTGTTTTAAAAAGGTTTTTTGTAATTAATATTTTGCTTATTTCTATATAGAACAACGCTTGTGATGTGGGCGTTGATAACCGCTACACGTTTATGCGGTTTGGGTATTATACGAAATGTTACAAATGGATTGATGGTTAAAATAAGAAATAATATTTATTTTAATATGACAACTTGTTTTACATTATTTAACATTATAAATTTATTTAATATTATAGAGAAATAGAGGCCAGTCGTGGCGCAGAGGCACAAAGTGTGACTGTAAAATCGACAGGTTGTGAGTTCGATCCCCACTCGTGGAAGTGAAAATTTATTTACATTTATATTTTCAATTCTTCGCTCTGGTGTCGAGGCAAAGCGATGCGTTGAGTTCCGCCACTCAACACATATTGCCTCCTGGGAAACTGAGTGTCTTAACACTAGGGTCCCTCTGCCTACCCTGCTGTGTGCGGGATACAGCGTGAAGCGGATTTATTTATTTATTTATTTATGATAATAAATAATAGAGAGCTGTATTTTAAATCTTCTTGAAATAACATTAAACTAATTGCAAAAAATATATTTCTAATACCCAGAGTGTTTTTCTAATCACAACTTTAAATGAAGCCACAGTTTTAGCTACTCTACAAAAGTAGGCTTTAGTACAATTAAAACTTTTTCAAACAAAGTAATTAATAAAATCGTTCAAAAATAAATCTATGCTGCTGCGGTGAAAGGAGCGCAGACGCTTCTACCGTGTATACCATATAAACAAATCTATTCTGATTCTCTCCTTAAAAAAGGCACAAATCAAACGGGTTCAGAAGGATAACCAACATTAATATTAATACGGAAATAAGAAAAAATAATATCCTTTTGTAAATTATCAAATATAATCTACAAATTTTGGACCGTTTAAGAATAGTTTTCATCCTTAACATACCCTTCATTCGCCCCATATGGTAGGTATAGGATCCGCCATATACTAGGATCCGCCACACGCTGTGCACGGCGTATGGAGCAGTGCGAAGCTATGTTGCACAAAATTTTGTGATATTCTTGTGAAAATTTTGCGAAATTTTCTGTTTTGCCCGTACGCGCTTGATTAAGTCAGTTAAATTTCAATCTGTGCGTGGGAATTTCAAAACGTTCCACAGCTTAACTCTACGGGACACATTTTAAGCATTTACTCAAAAACTACAATACAATTACAATTATCACCAAACTGGTATCACTGTGTCGTCCACAAGGTTTCTGCAAAATTTCAGAGCTGTTGTTTTAACGGTTTAGGAGGAGTAGCATTACAGCGAAATACACTTTTGCCCAGTAAAAGTATAGGAATAGTATAGATATAAGCATATATAGAGTATAAACTAGATACCTATTTGTATAGAAGGACTATTGTGAGTTAGTCGTTGACCCAATTGCAATGCGAAATACGTTTACTTCCTTAAACAATACAGGAATAATACTTTAATTGGAATCCCGCTACTTTGATTAAGTGCATGCAACCCAATTATCTGTTGTTATTGAAGCGACCACGCCAATGTGCATGTTTATTTTGTAAACTCAACGCATTACTTCGTTAGTTGGCAAGAAATCTTTTTTATTCTTTTAAATCTATGGAAAAATATTTTGTGTGTGAATGGACAGATTCTCGACTGAATAATGATGGATTTTAATCCTATATAAAAAAAATCAGCTTCACACTGTATCCCCGACATAGCAGGGTAGGCAGAGGGAACCTAGTGTGAAGACACTTCGTTCTCCACTTTCCGTCGAGTTCTGGAGGCATTGCGTGTTGAGTGGCGGAACTCAACAAACTCAAAATTCCACATAATAGTAAATAATAATAATAGCAAAATGTTATCTCATCGAAATGGGTAAATATACGATACGACCAAATTTTATGTAACTAGGGGCTGCCCATAGCTTTGTTTGTGATTTGATTGTGATTGAAACATGGAAGCTTTCCGTTTTCCACCTAAATTCCATTCACTATGTATTGAATTGTTAAACTTGTTTTACACATAAACAATTAGAGTTATCTAAAGATAAAGATTTTTATGTTGGGAGTATTTTAATTTTACACCATAATCATTTTATTATATACGAAATGTTCTGTTTATAGGTTTTTTACATATATTTTTTTACCTTCACATTGTATTCCACATAGCAGAGTAGGCAGAGAGAGCCTGGGAATCTAGAGTTAAGACACTTCGTTTCCAACAAAATTCTTTCACTCGCCATTTTCTGCTGAATTTTCTATTCATTGCGTGTTGAGTGGCGAAACTTAACGTCATGCTTTCCAGAGCGGAGAAATGAAAATATTAAATATTTTTCGAATGGGAATAGAACCCACAACTGTCGCGTTTACAGTCGCACACTTCTGCTCCTGCGCTATGACTGGTTTAACAATTTATTAATCCTAGCAATGTATAACAAACTTGAAGTTAGAAATAATACAATAAAATTACCAAGAAAATATAATAATACAATAACATCAGCGAGAAAGGATTTAAAAAATAAAATAAAAATACTGAGAGATTTTGTAAAAATGGAATGTGAGTAGCGGTTTCGTGACGAAGTACCATTAGCCCTTGTAAAATTTCTAGTAAATCACCAGTTGATTACTATTTATGCACTTTTTGCATTCCACCTCATAGCTGACCGTAATGGAAGTAAAAAAATAAATATTTTTTTGTAATTTTCATTAATCTCTACCTACCTATTTTTGATGTATGTTTTTAAACTTGTGTTTTTACTGTAATAATATTGAATCGTCGGTAAACTAGCAACTCGCTCGCGACTGTAACTGTATTTTTGGTGGCTTCGCCTTTCGATATAATTATTTATTTTCTCAATTTACTACTACCTACTTTTGAGACGCTAATGCCTCACAGAATTCGGCGGAAAGTGGGGAACAGAAATGTCTTAATGGGAACGGGGTGTCTGAGCACTTGGTCTCCAGACTGTAAATAAAAAAATCTTGAAGTTTAATATTTTATATTAACGAAAAGGGCACAAACTTTTAAATTTACATTTATATATATATATATATATATATATATATATATATATATATATATATATATATATATATATATATATATATATATATATATATATATATATATTTTATTTATTTTAGATTAATATATAATATATATATATATATTATAT